>BMAO01015181.1:0-29819 GCA_019973975.1 Trichonephila clavata | reverse complement strand
AGTCGGAAAATATGTTTCCCCTGTCGGATTGTGATCCGAGTTGTGAATGAAAGTTAAAATATGGAATCAGACATTCAAGATAAGATATAATTTTGTTTTTCCACGTAAGTACTAAGTTCATTGAGACATTTGCCATACCACTTGATAAGCTTCAAAAAGCCCTCCAACAAATATTCCGGTCTTTGCGTACGGAAGAAGCGTTTAACTGCTATGGTCGAACGTCAAAACAGCAGGTGAACGCGCAAAACACCGATACACCATTGGGTAGAGGTCGACCGCGATGAAGCAGATGGATTTGGAAAAAGTGGCATGTGCTTCTCAAATCTGGCGTCCTGTTGTTGGACGATAATGCGAGCCCACACTCGACGACAACAATGCAAAACCATATTGCTATTCTTGGTTGGGAGTGCCTGAACCATCCGCCATACAGTCCTGATCTTGCACCAAGTGACTTTCATGTGTTTCCAGCTTTGAAGGAAAATCTCGCCTGAAGGCGCTTCGGAAGCAATGCTGAAGTCAAACAAACCGTTAAACGCTTCTTCCGTATGCTAAGCCCTGAGTTTTTTCTGACTGGCTTTTTGAAGCTTATCAAGCGGTATGACAAAGGTCTCAATGTAATTGTTACTTATGCGGAAAAGTAAAGGTATGTCTTATCTTTAATGTCTCGCTATTTGTTTTGACTTTCATACACAACTCTGACCACAGTCGACAGGTAAAACTTATTTTCCAACTCACCCTCGTACACGCTGTAAGCAGTTTTCTGACCAGTACGGTCAGTGACTGTCCTAACTTACCTAGGCAACAGGTCTTCAAGGGATATTCTGGGGAAGGGTAAAAGTAAATATATATATGTAAGGAATAAAAAAAATAGAAATACGCGCATTGTTGCTGATCTCCATGCTAGTTCAGTTCATTCTTGGAAATTGTTCTGAAAACACATACGTGGTATATTAAAAAAAAATAACCGACCTTTATTTTTGTAAAAAAAATAATCATGTACAGAAATAAAAATCTAAAAAAAGTTCTATTGTATTTCCCCTCCCCCACACTTCTTTCAGTCATTTACCACCAAAGTAAAAGCAGTGCTGGAACCTCTCTTTTGAGATGGTGTGCAGTTGGTCCGTTACATTCTACATGGTATATTTTCTACATTGAAATCTTTTTTTCTGCTTCATTGGAGTCCCCAAGCTGTACACAAAATTTTATACAAGTAGAATTATTCAAGCGTTTATGTCATTTTATGTGAAAAAAAGACACTCAATAACACTTCCTCACTTATTGGCAGTGTGTGGCGACTGAGAGCTTCTGAAGTTAGAAAAAAAATTGCACGCATGCGCATTTGGATTGTGTATATACGTGCACTAAAACATGCTCTCACAACTTTATTTGTTTGTGCTTGAAAAACTACAGTCGGATGTCTTTAGAACATATAGCATATGCATGAATAAATCATTAACATAATTTTCGAAAGTGAAATATTTTTACATGCGTTCCAATTCTGGAATATTACATAAATAATAACTTTTATAAATTAAGCCCTAAAAACAAACATATGTCTTCACAAATTTTTAAATTTGTTTTCCCATTAGTAAAAAATACCCAGTGATAATTATTTTGCAAATGAAATTCTAAAAATCGATTTGAGTTTTAAACGTGTGAATAATTTAAAATTTTATTTTTCTGAAAAATATTTCCTTGTTTGTGAGAGAACTCGTGTTTTTTGTTGTTATTGTTGTTGTTCAACGGCCTCGGTTATTTTTTTTTTATCATAAAGACTCTAATCTCATGTTAGACATTATCACAAATTCCAGATATTTTTAGTTTTTGGAATACAATTTTCTCTCTGAATCGTTTAGTTTTAATTACATTTGAATTTTGAAAGTTCTTGCAACAGACAGAACTCAGACTTGGTGAGTAAATTTTAGGTATATAATTATTTTTAAAAAAAAAAAGATTTGAAAAATTGAAAGTTCTATGTATTTAATAAAAATTTAAGGTATGAAATTGCGTTATTCTAACATGCGTATATTTAAAATTGATGTTTTTGAGAATAATTATGCTTCTAGACAATATTTTTTTTCGTGTGAGAATAATAAATCCATTATTATTTTTTGAAATGGTTTTGCATTGAAGAGAGCAATTAAGTACAAATTATCTCGTGTAATAATTTAACAATTACAGAGGATTATTTTTTTGTACGAAATCTTTTTTATAATCAAGTGACGTGCAGATTTTAAATTTTCTTCATTATAAGTTCAGATCATGTTTTAACGATCCCCACTTTAAAATTGAAGAGTATTATTTTGAAGTTGGTGTTGACAGTTTCACTAATTTAGGTTCGAAATTAACAATAGAAACGACTGTACTACTGAAATCTAAAAGAGAATTACTATGGCTAATAGATGTCTTAAATGGAATACGAAAATATAAGAAATCGAATTTAATCAAAAGCTAAACAAAGGTTCTATTGTATAAAAGATCAGTATTAACTTATGCATGTGAAACTTGGTCCATGTCTCGAACAGATGAGAACATGATAAGTATCTACGAAAGGAAGATTTACTTTTGGAGGAATTCAGGAAAATGGAATGATGCGAAGGAGATCAAATTTCGAGCATTATCAATTATATAATGAATCTGACATTGTTAACTTCGTCAAAATACAACGAATTAAATGGGCAAGTCAAAATTGTCAGAATGAACGAAGTCCGCACCACTAAAAAAAAAGTCTTCAATGCTCAACCAATTGGCACACGAAGAAAGGGCAGGCCAAATCTTAGTTGGATTGATGGCCTAGAAAAAGATCTCCCAGTTTTGAGAACTAAGAATTGGAGAACGCTAGCAGGAAGAAGGCTTTCCTAGAAAAGGCTTCTTGAGAAGGCCCACCCTGGGCTATCGAGCCACTGAGGAAGGAAGAAAGAGCTCAGATTTAAATCTTCCACTGAAATATTAAAGTATTTAAAAAAAAATTTGTAAGGAAAATTGTTAATTATGCTTCAATGTATTTATTTATTTATTTATTTTTGATGTCATATTTATTGAAATTTTATTTTTCGACGTGGTAAAGAGGGGAAAAAGTAAGTAGAAAGATAATACGAATGAAGAAAGTTAATAAAAGCTGTTAAATAAAGACTTATTTTCCAAAATCTGGAAGGAAAAATAATAAACCACAGCAAACAAACTATTTAATCTTCTTAGTTAATTGAATTGAGGTTATTTCGTTGATACGATTGGTTTAAAATGTAATTTTTTAAGTTTTTATTCGCTTAAATTTCAAATATGATTGTTTTAATTAGTGGAAATTCACGCCCATTCCATACTCTTATTATATATAGTACCTTAAAACAAACTGGATAAACCATCATGTTTTAAGGTATCCGACTACTCTAAAATTGCGGATTTTGCCAAAAATTGACGTTTTTTTTATGATTTTATTTTATAGACCATCTTATTAGCTTTATAAAAATACCAAGCTCATTATTTTCTGTTCACTAGAACAAAAACTACAAGTATTTTAGTAAAAGCAAATGCCATTACATACTTTAAAACGCGTTTTACTCGACATGTTTTTTTTGTTTTTTTTTTGAAGATGCTCAAACGGGGACAGCGATTGTTCAAAAAGTTTTGAAAATAATGAACTGAAATTTTTTGTGCATGTTCTGTATAATAGTAGAAGTATTTTAAAATTCATATTTATCAATCACCCTTTTATTACAAAATTTACAATCCCTTATGTTAATATATAATCACTGTTTTTTTTAAACAATTTCTTATAATAACTAAGATAAAGTGCTCTAGTTTTTGCAAATTTAAAATAATTTTTATCCTGAAGGTCAGTTCAAAGTGACATTGCAACACATTAGAGTTGAAAAATTGAACATTTGTTCATTAACTTTTGGTACAGAATGGGCCACGTTTATATGCTATTTTTTGTAAATTTTCACTTATTTCCCCCCATTTTAGGAATAATAATTTCTTTTTCTGTTCTTAATTTTAGCATATTTTTCTTAAAATGTACTAAGCAAATCTAAAAACCATAAAAAAAAAAAAAAAATCCCCATATCTCCATTTTTTTTACAAGAAAAAAAAGCTTTTTTAAAAGACAAATCAATAGTTTCAGGTTTATCAATTTATATCATCATAACAGTAATATAATATCAAAGAGCGAATTATAAAACTCTGAAAATACATTATTACACCGAAAAGTATGTATAAATACGTATTATTACACTGAAGTTTATATGATTGCTACAAATATATTCAGCATTCCGTATCTTTTAAAAGTTTAATATATTAAAAGATGCATATAATATTATTTAAAAAAATAATATATCCTGTTTTTTATAGTAGATTAACTAAATTTTGTCCACAGAATTTGAGAAATCAAGCGCTCCCACTTAATGGGAGTTAAATAAAATCTATATAAGTAGCTCTTTTTTTTTTTTTTTTTTTTTTTTTTTCCAATTGATTTTTTTACGAACTCGGCTTGAATGATGTACCAAAAAGAGACCTCCATTTGAAGAAAAACAAAATAATCATTTTAACGGGAAGTGGAAATAAAAGTAAGTTAACATTCAGTTCCGACCTCTCTCGAATTTAATACATTTCAGCTCTATCTTAAGAAATACATTTAATTTTATGCTCCTTAATTTCAAATTCTCCTATTACTTCTTTTTTTTCTCCTCTAAATTCTGTCAACAACATTATATAAACAATGGTAAGAGGCAGTTCCCTTTAGCTCGTTAACATGTTAGCATAACCCGATTTGTGGAAATGAACTTAAATTTGCTGAAGAAAAAAAGAATAATTCACAAAAAAAAATTTTTTCCTTTAAAATGAAAATACAAATATAAGAACGAACTTGAAGGCACAAAACTGTAGAAGTCAATTTACCTTTGTAACATTGTAGAGTAAAATACAGAACATTATTTTATTCATCAAAATTTTTTTTGATTCATATTGAAAATTGAAGCGTAAGTCAGTCCTCTCAGTAACGTACACAGAGACTCAATTGGCGCAGAGACTCAGCATAAATAAACTCAGTTGGCGCAGTAACCCAATGAAGGTGCCTGCTGTGCCCATCTCAGTTTTCGTGACCTTGAGTTCTGAGGTGTATGAGCAGATGTTCCGGTCAGGTGTTCAGCCTGAAGCCAAAACACAGTGCTTAGTTCCCAAGCAGGTTTGGTACTCCTTTATCGACCGTCTGAAGGGATGAAAGTCTCAGTCGACCTTGCCTAGCTCGGGATTTGAACCATGAATCTGTGGCGTGGAGTTTTTTTTTTTATAGGAAGGTTTTGTATTTTAAGAAGCTAGTAGAAGGAAACACTGAGTTTTGATCACTGTGCTAAAATTTAAAAATCTGTTTTTCTTGGGGAGGGGCTTGAGTCACCAAAACCTCACCCTTGACTACCCCACTGGGTCATCTTTTCACGTCCTGAAGGGCGCGGTTGTAAGAGGATTCGGGGTAGAAGCAGACATGACCTTAAAAATAGCTACTTTTATTCTGTCTTTAACACTTTATGAAAATATACAATTTTATAGCTTAACTCTGGGAGCAATCTGAAATCCTAACACTTCATCTGACATACAAGGTTATTGAACATCCCTTAGATTCATTCTGAGCTCTTTGTGTCGATCCTTCTAGAACCCCGATAGCTCGGTCAGCTCCAATGATATTTACTTCCACAATTCCTGGTGGATTCTACGACGAATATTAATTTCAGGACGCGTGACCTCTCAGTCGCCATGCACCTTTTCTTATTCTTAGATTTCACAATCAACGATTAAACATTAGCCTCACATACCCCAACGTCAGGGTTTAAAAAGAAGTAACTCAAACAAATTCAGTGTCGCAACAGCCCATGAGAGCCCGTCTCAGTATACGTGACCATTGAGCTCTGAGGTGCATAAGCAGATGTCTCGATCAGGTGGTCAGTCTGAAGCGAAACTCCTAGTGTTTAGTCCCTCAAAAAACCTTGGTACTCATTTATCGACCCACTGAAGGGATGAAAGGCTGAATCAACCTTCCCCAGCCCGAGATTAGAGCCCCGTACCTGAGGTGTGGAAGCGTGGGGCGCTACCACTCGGCCACTGGGCTTCAAATAGTAGTTACATTTGCATATATAAAACAAGTCACCTCTACGAAAAGCGGTCTTAAACTAAAATCACATTTAAAAAATAGTTTTTTCAAGAGGATTAGTAGAAGAATCCGAATAGTACCCCTTTCAATCTTTATCGCTTTAAAGTTAAAATATTAAATACTGGGAAATTTTCCATCTGAAAAAAAAAATTCCGAATTTAAGGAAGGCGAGTATTGTTGAACATTAACCAAAACTAGGCTTAAATTCTGAATAATTTTGCAATTTACAATCCTTAACACAAAATACAATTCTTCAGCCAATGGAGTAAGAGTACAGTATACCTTTCGTAAGATCATTTTTAAGTTATCTAACAACTTGAGACAATTTTTCTTTAAAAAAATGGAGAGATGGGCATTTTTTTTGTGGTTTTTAGATTTGTTTAGTATAATTTAAGAAAAATATGCTAAAATTAAGAAGAAGAAAAATAAATTATTATTACTAAAATGGAAAAAATGGTGTGGCGTAGTCACAAAAGAGGAATCGTCCCTATTCATTATATGCTCCACAGCTGGGGAACATGTGGCTTTGGCTGCATTGTGCTGTGTCGGACAGCTGGACTGTCGACGACGGTGGCAAACACTATGGGCTGGGCATCACTGCATTATTTTCCATTCATAGGCAGTGATTGTCCGTCTTGAAAGGCTGGCGCCTCCGCAGAAGTCGGCGAGATGTTTCAAGTGCCAGATATCAGCCATCCCCTTGTCGCCGGGGACCTTTGAGAAGGACCGGAACTTTTGTTATCTCTGCACGAATCGAGAACGTGCAAGACCGTGGTGCCGGGTGCAAAACCTTGAGGCTGGCCAATGGGGGTTGATGAGGGGAGTGGAGTGGACCCACCCCTAGAATTTAAAAGAGTGGACCCAAGAAAAAGAAGAAGGAACACTCCGGATCGACTCCCACGATAGATTCCCGAAACAGAACCCTGCGGACGAAGGAAGAAGTACGATGGCTCCCGATCGACTCCGACGATAGATTCCCGAGATAGAATCCGATGGACTAGCGGGAAGGACTCCTGAGGCAGTATCCGACGGAAGAATAAAGAAGACGCGGCGAGTGGACACCCATGCAGACACCAATGTTAAATAGAACTAGCTGGCTGAATAGAACGAACACCTGTAACTGATTTTTTTTCTCTTTCAAGTGATCTTTTGAATGTTGTACCTCAAATAAACAGTTGATTAGATCACAGTAAGAAGTATTTTTTAATAATTAGCTTGGCGTCCACCTGCAATCGAATCCACCACGTTACAATGGGTAAAAATTTATTAAAAATTATATAACCGGGGCCCATTCTGTACCAAAGGTTTATAAACAAATTTTCAGTCTTCGAATTCTGATGTGCTTCTATCTTATTCATTTTTAAATGACCTTCAGGATAAGAGATATTTTAATTTTTGCAAAAACTAGAGCACTTTATCTTAGTTATTATATGAAATTTATTTAAAAAAAACAGTGATTATATTCACATAAGGGACTGTAAGTTTTGTAATAAAACAGGGATTGATAAATCTGAAGGTTAAAACACTTCAACTATTATACAGAACAATACACAAAAAAATTTCTTCTCATTATTTTCAAAACTCTTTTAGCAATCTCTGTCCTTTGAGCACTTTAAAAAAAACACATTTCGAGTAAAACGCGTTTTAAAGTATGACATCTTGCTTAAAGTATTGACATCTGCTTTTACTAAAAGGCTTGTAATTTTTGTTTCAGTGAACGGAAAATAATAAACTTGGTACTTTTATAAAGTTAATAAGATGACCTACAAAATAAAATCATAAAAAAATGTCAATTTTTAGCAGAATTCACAATTTTAGGGTAGTCGGATGCCTTAAAAAATCGATTCCCTACATTTCCCAATTTGTCGATAAATTTCTACAAAATATTAAAAAAATAAAATAAAATAAATGCGTTATCTGTTCTAAATATCAGAAAGAGACGATGCACTCAGCCATTTCGATAACGTCAATTAAAGCACAACAACACTGAAACAAAAACACTCTTGACTATGCAAATATCGAAACAGTGCCGTAAGTGATACATTCATTGTGACACATTTTGTCTCCAGAAACCGATAAGACACGTCGATTAGCTTTATGTTTGATATCACTCTTGTGTATTTTTTTTCTACAAACTATCAGAAAACAATGGCGTCTGTGTGACAAGAGTTCAAGTAACTTCTACGTTAGCAGTTTCTTCCATTTTTTAATGCGTCATCTCATCCTCTGGTCTGGCATTTGTTACTAGTAGAATTGCTTATTCGTCTCTTTCTAAGAAGTGTTATTCAGTGAAAAGTATTGCGATACAAAATTGCACTTATGTATGACTATCTCAAACAATGTTATAGTGTTCCATTTCATGAAAATACTTTGAACTGAATAATAATCTTGCTTCCGCGCAGAAAGGTGTGGAAGAATCGGAAATAAAACTATCCATGATCAATAAAACTTCAATTTATTCACAATATTAACCACCACTCAAATTCAATTGATCAAGGCACCTAATTAATAAATATGAAGACAATTAACGAGACACGTGAGATATGAGAAGTTCTTAATGTTTGATACACTTAGTTATAATTCAATAGCTCTGACTATATTTAATCTAGATTCAATCTCCAGTGACAGATCGTCACCTTAAGTAATTCAATTATCAAATATTAAATATCCACGATTCACATTCAATTTGATTGATCTCTGCTTCGCTAGCAATCTATCCTATCTCTCTCTTTCAAACCTAAAAGTCTAGACATTATGTAGTAATCATAATTTATATCAGGTATTCCCAAAGTGGTCTATTTTGACCCCCAGGGGTCTATGATGATCTGCAAGGGGTCCACGACCGCAAGAAAATAATTTGAGGGTCCATGAGGTGTAAATGGGGGTTTACGATAGTTGTTCTCATTAAACCAAATCATGATTTTATTTTTAACCAAATGGAAACCAGATTTTACCTTTTAACACATTTATTTGCAAAATTTAATAAGGCTAATTTGCAGTTATGTGACACCATAAATTTTAATGAAACAAGGACCATCACACTTCAGCATTTCTTGCCAGAATTAAGCTAAAGGAGTATAATATTAGACGTAGAGAATTTTCCTAGTTTCTCAATTGGTCATAAACAATCTGCCAAGAAATGACGTTTTAACTTAGATTCAACATTTAAATTCCCTTTATTCAGATTTTGAAACTAGGCTTGAGACTGCATTTACTTGGTATTTACCACAGAACGCAAATTCCTATGGTTCCATTGAAAAAAAAAAATGTCATATTACAAGAGGAACTGATTGAAATAGGAAGTAACGGAGATCTTAAAGTAAAGTTTAGAAACAGATGTCAGCAATTATAGCTTTAAAGAGACATACATGTTATTTATCTCGAATTATATTGGGGAAAGTTTTTAATTGCTTTTCCTAGAGAGGAGTTTCAGCGCAGTTGTCAGCTGGACATTTCTAACTGAGGAAATTTAGGGTTAAACTTGACAAGATTGATGACAAATGTTGAAAATTTGTTATTGAAACACCAGATTCATCCCTATCATTATGAACATTTGTTTTTCAATCAGTTACTTTATCCTCACTTAAATTTTAAATTAATTAACATGTATTTCCCAACTTCACTAAAGTAAGAAATTTAAATCTTTTAAAGTAGCTCTATATCAGCTGTCATGAACACATTTAAGTTAATAAATTTGCAAAAATTAAATATTACGTAAGCAGGGGTCTACTCTAAACCGAAAAACATGGCAAGGGGTCTACGAGACAAAAACGTTTGGGAACCTCTGATTTACATGTTCGAGTTTTCTAATAAAATAATTTTTAAGGACCCAGAATTTCCCAAGAGGACTTTTTGTGAAAATGTCGCGGATAGAACCGTGGCAACTGTAAATAAAGATGCGTTTTCTAAAAAATTGCTTTGATATAAAACATTAGAAGCTAATTGATTCGTGTAGTTTATTCTAATTAATATTTCACAAGTGCAACTGACGATGGACCTCGTATTTCTAAGCTACGGTCAAATGACAAGGACGGCCTTTGAGTCAATACCTCACTTTTATCTTACACTATTCATACCCACCGACTTTGTCGGGTGTTTCTTGATGTTGCATGAATATATAATGTTTATATACATATAAATCATTGCTACCTATTGTATTGAATACTCTATCTATTGAATACTATTTAATACTATAACCCACAGCTTTTGAATGAAAAAGAACTGGCCTTGAATTTCTAAAATTGAAGTATATTTATAACTCACGCTTCCGTAAGATCTCCACCACAAACCCATTTTTAGTAAAACTGCTGAACAAAATAAACATGCTTATCAAATTTCAAGGCTAAAAGCTCAAAAGTAGAACTTTATTTAACCGTAATCTCTTTAAAAGTCAATTTCCGTAAGACTCGTTCTTAGCGGATTTTAAACTGAACAAAAGAAATATGTATCCTAAATCTCAATACTGTAGATCTAGTAGTTCGAAAACGAGAAATTCTTTTCAGCTATAAATTTCAGAAGCTCCCCGCAACTCCCCACAGCAATCGATTGGTGTAAAATCCGTTAACGGATCTCTATTCAACAAAAGACACATGCTTACTAAATCTCAAGTATGTGGGTATGACAGTTAAAAAAAAGGAATATTTACCTATAACACTCATTTACCCTTCGCAACCGCCTTGAGGGTCGATTTTCGTAAAACCCATTCTTATTGGATCCCTACTCCATAAAAGGAACATGATCCCAAACAGTGGAGCATACAGGAATTTTTCAGAGGAAGGGGAGGGGCACAATTCTCGTATCATGCTCCAATACGCCGCCCAACATATTCTTTTGATTTTGTCGATTTTCGGAAACAAATTACAGTAAAAAATTAATTATTTAAATATTTAGCATTTATTAATAAAATTAATTATTAAAACCAAATACTTAATTGAACTTTACGTACTATATACAAAGGATTATAATCAATAGAAAAAAAACCAAGGGCTTTGGGGGTAATCCTGACACTGGACCCCCCTTGTAAAGGCCACTGCTACTTGTGATAAGTGACTGAATGAGTGAGTCTCGCTCTTTCCTCTTTTATATATACAGATGTAACCTCTCGTTGTTGTGGTGTGGAAGTTAGGAGAGAAGGTGCCAACTCAGGTCTTCCTCACTTGATTATGGTTCAAAATTATAGTTCAACATTAATAAACACTCACTTTTAAACGATGGCAACGTTTTTTGATTTGGCAAAATTGTTTGACAATATAATACGTATGTACCACTTTTTCAATTCCTACTATTAGCTCACTCCCTCCTTATATATATATATATATATATATATATATATATCTTGTTCAAATTTTCAATCGTTAATAAAATACTTTCTATTCATCCATTCAAAGTAAGAATTTAACTAAAAAACATTTTTTATTACTTGTTTTTTTAAAAGAGAACTAAATTTCTACCTCTATACATTTCAAATTTTTGTAGAAATTTTATCATTTGGGAGATACTTGTGACGGATCTATACGCGGCTCTACTAACCCCTTAGGGATTCTTCTAGGGAAACAATATTATCAACCAACTTTCACCGAGTGACGAAAGCGTGATTATGTAAATTAAGATAATATAAATTCTGTATTCGCGAGTTTGAGGAGTTAGTTGGTTAGTTGGAGAGTGAAAGATCGTAAAATGATTAAGTGCATTTGGAGTTTATCAATTGAAGATTGCTGAGAGTGGATCAATCGACGGTGATTAAATCCGGATAAGGATCGCCTTCAAGGATTCAAGTATAGGACTTGACTTCATAAAAGTACTGGTATCGTGATTCTTATTTAAATAGAAGTTTAGCTTATTAGGGTGCGACGTAGTTGATATTGAGCTTGTTTTGGTTATCGTGGAATCAGTTGAGAGTCCGTATTATTATCCCCGGGCTATTGAGTCTCACCTCTGCGCTCTGCTATCTGATCTGTTATCTTAATTAGATTGTTATTGTGTCTGCTTGATATTTTGGTGACAATAAAATAATTAGAGTGAATCATGTCTACTGATTATTCAGTTTCTCCCACGCACCTAGCCGGGTCTGAGGGTAGACAAGGGGTTTCAGAGGCAAGCAGGAACCGACAGGCATTACATACTTTACACTGAAAAAGGGAAGAATCTTTCTATAGTTTCAAAATAATTTCTCATCTAAAAACATTCATCACAATCAGAAGCAAAAATCGACGATAAAATATTTTATTCAATAACAAATGCCACCTAAAGAAAATTTCATTTATAATTTCATGCTTCGTTAAAAATTACGAGAAAATTTACAAAAGGGATCAACTTAAAAAAAAAAGCGCAGAAAAAGACGAAACATTTTCAATCTCAATTTCCAATACTAAGACTCATGCTATTTTAAGATAAGAAACGTAAAGCTGAAAAACCGGAGAAAGAAGCGTCCAATAAGAGCTCTTTTTCCATCTGGCCAATTGAGCACCGAATCGAGCTAAGAATCGCGAAACGAACTTCACTTAATACAGCGCAGCAACAAACAACAAAAGGTTTAAATCGCCAAACAGAACTTTCTCACTCACTTGTGCTAGTTTGGCGCAAAACAAAAGAAAACAAGTCTCCAGCCAATACCTTATGGCCGTTGGCCAGTTCGCTCCCCATCCTCCCAAAGAAAAACCAATCAATTCGGAGCAAAACCTTTTAAATAGGGCTGATCGATTGGATCGAATCTTTTTGTGGCAGAAGAACTTTAAAAGATTCTGGCGTCAAAAAGAAAGTCTAAAAATAAACTTGGTCTTTTGTAAACCGCATCTGTCTTTTCTTCCTCTTTGAATAGGAATGGGTTAATTCTGCGCTCTTACAGAGTTTCAAAATAAATGCATTGCTGTAAAATTTAATGGCGAGATTAGGAGGAAAGGTTAGAAAGTGGTGAATCAATAGTTCGGGATTGATTTTTAATAGTTTAAGATTTAAAGAAAAAGCATCCTGTGTTCTTAATGGTTCGGAATATTGGAAAGGAATTAGGTTATCCTGTGTATGGTTGAGAGAGGCTTTGAAGAATTTCTCAAACCACGTCTTTTAAGAAAAACTTTGAAAGACTTTCTAGATATTGTTAAGAGGATTATTCAAATTTTGAATGAAGGCTGTGAAATTTGGATATAAAAACTATTAACTAAATACGGTTTGAAATAGTAGAAAGCTAGTTGTTTTGATGTGCTTTAAAAAATTAATGTAGCTTCAAAGCTAAACAGAAGATTTTATGTATGAGGTATCTATCTCGTCATACTATAACATTGGTTCCTAAGCTTACTGTACCCATAGACCGCTTTTTATATCAAAAACATGGCCATGAGCACCAAAGTGAAATAACTCTATTTCATTGCACATGACAGAAAAACCATAATTTTAACTTTGATGTCCTGAATTGTAAATGTTGACGTAAAAATACAGTTTAGTAGAACCTGTTTTTGTGCTGTCCTTTTTTTATACGATTTGTTTTGTGCGATTTTATTTTTGGGAGATGTTTTTTTATGCAGTATATAAATTTCACAGGCTTGGTTGCCGCTATAATGTTTTCGATCAATGTTCCAGTGGTGTAACGGAGAATGTTAATGCCCCCCTGCAAAGTCAGGTTTTGCCTTTAATATTTTATAAATTGGGTTAACAAGTATTTGGTGTTAGTCAGGCGGCCTTAGGTTCCCTCGAGTCCTGCCCCCTCGCGAGACGGTGTTGAAGGGGTATGTTACGTCACTGCAAAACACACATATCACATTACTCTTCAAAACGCCTTGTTCATTTGTTATATACAGTCCCCCGACACTGCACAATCAGTTGCTTTCTCTCAACGCGCCAACAGCCCGAGCTTGATTGAAGGTGAAACTACAATGACCGTGACATTATCAATAATTTGATCGATTATGAAGACGGACAAAAAGAACCGGATTCTTTGAGAGCAGATAAAATATATGCATCCATCCAGATTTTCAACAAATCGGAAAAGCAGTTTCTTAAAATAGATACCAATTCCGAAAGGAGTATTAAATTTCAAAAGGAGCTTCGATCATGCATATCCAATTATCGTGACATTTACTAGCAACTGACCAACCGACCTTTGTTGCAAAAACTTATCTCTTACTTTATGGTACCAAAAAGTAAATCAATTGAAATTGTATCTTCAAGTGACGAAAGTGATTTTGAACTTTTTCATCACAGGAAGATGAGCGCTTTGGATTATGATGAGTAGCAGTGAATTGTGCATATGCATTTTGAAAACTTCTCCATGTATACAATGAGAAACTTAAGTTTTTAAAATGATTCCATGCGTAATTTAATTATTTATTTTGCTATAGAAGTGCTTCCTCATAAGTTTCGTAAATATTTGGCGTATTTTTTTAAGTGCGACTTTTTTTATGCGGTCCCTCTCCTCCGCATAAAAAAATTTCTGTAGTATGTCGACAACATTGTTTGTTATATGTAAGAATTTATAAAATATTCGAATATTTTTTGTGCTGTTTATTTTATGCGGTCCCTATCTCTTATCGCACAAAAACAGGCTTTACTGTATTAATAAAACATTGTGATATCTGAAATACTATTCATTCGAACCATTTGCATCAAAAAAGGGAAGAAACGCACTTTTTTCACCAATGAGATGGGTGAACCAATGAAATGGTTATCTTCATAACAATACAAATACTGCTTTTTTGTTCAAAGTTAAGGAACATTTGTTGCATTCACTTCACATATCGGGATCGCGCACAAAACAATACTAAACTATTGATTAGAAGTAAGTCTCTTTTTAACATCCTTTTATAAGCTTCATTTGTATGTAACGGAATCTTTGAACTCAATTTTTACCCACTTTAAAATGTCAGATTAATTTGAGATTTTGCTCACTTGTCCAGGAACGATGACAGATCAATAATTTAATAATTTTGTTCCATTGTCTCGTTCTCGGTACCTTCCATTCCATAAGGACATAACATAACCACTATACTAAAATTATGATCTTAGTACGGAGTTTATTATTGGATTATATAGATTCCACCGCCACACATTCCCCTACCAGTGAGTTGGTAAGGCGAACGAATGGCATCGTTGTTATGGCGAGTGCGTGACCTGTTGTGTCACTAGGTTGTCATAGTTTTGCTGGTTGCGTCATTCATGCGAGACGACTTGAAGGTTGCGTCATGAGTGAGACGGCTTGTTAATTGCGTCATATGCGAAAGGTCTTGTTGATTGTGTCAAGTGTGAGACGCCTTTGGTTGCATTTGCGGTGGATAGATGGAGCCATGACTGCTGCACGAAGGTTGCGTTTGTTCGAAGTTCCCAGGGTCAGCAATGAAGGATAGAACTCACGACTTTCTGATCCGTAAGCACGTAACTTACCGATGGACCAAAATTATCACATCAGTCTGGAGGCAGTTAGTGATATATAGATACCACTACCGCAAGCTCGTCTAAAATTTTTCTTTTTTTAAATTTGTGTTACTCCGGCCTGACCTCAAAATATTCTAAACATCTAGAAATTCGAGAATATCTTATTGTTTTTCTCAAAAATTGCAATTTAAATAGCCTATGGTCACTACTTCTTACGCATGATGAGTATGCTTATTATGACACAAAGTCCTGCAACATCTTCATAATGAGTATACCAGTCAATCAGAGATGACTGGTTAAATCTGTCAAGGCTCAAAGTCTTCCGTTGATGTGGTTGAGTGCAAGAACCATGACATGTTAAAGATTTTGCTGCGAGATAAGCGTCCTCGAGTCGCGCCAACTTTTCCTGGCAAGTCTTAAACCTGATTAAGCATCTTCTAGCAAGGGATTCTTCGTTCTTCTTTCGTTATAGGCTCAATTGAGAAACATAAATTGCTTATCTCCGGTAGGGAGTAATTAAACATTAAATGTCACATGAACAGGAATGTATGAAGACTTCTTCAGGTCCTGGGACCCTACGTAAACGTATACCCCGCCTATGATCCATAAAAATAGGCAGTACATAGCATAGATTGTCAAATACTCGTACAAACAATAACCCGAAACAAATAGATGTGTATAGCTTACAATCGTACAAACCGGCTCGACCGACTGCCGCCTTTTGACTGAATGAGTAATGATGGTGTATGGTGGTAACCTAGGCCTGTACGTGGATGACGGTCATCACATGTAGCCAGTTAGTTGACATATCGTTCGAAATACCCAGTTTTTCGGAGAATACGACTGAAAATAACTTTTGACCGTTAAATTTATTCGATTAATGATTAATTAATGATCTTATTAAGGCTGAATCTAAAACGAAACGGGGCCTCTATTGCGACCAAGGCCATGGGCGCGGGCCCAATTTGTCCATGCCGTAAAGCATTATGTCGATCGCGATCGACCGGTGGGTCGCCAAGACAATTTGTAGTGATCGCCTGAAAATTAGCCGTTAGTAATTGTATACGGAAATATTAAAGATTGGCTGACAGTACGCAGATTAAGTCTTCCACTGACTATAGTTACGAGAAATAACTTTAGATGAAAATGTTTTATTTTTTAATGTATTTTGAATTGTTTGATAATAAATGCATCATTAGATATTATTATATTTGTGGTTATTATTATTATGTTTGTATTTTGCGTTTTGCTTTAAACGCGGTTTCAAAAATGTGAGTTTTTCTTTTTATTTACTTAAGTAAGTACATATTCCGTATTTATTATTGAGTGATAAAAAATATTGTTGAATTTTTCCTTACCTCACCACTCCTACGACCCTGGGCAGTGGGTGCACTCGTGAATTTTTCAAAGGGTGAGCGGCGCGGTTGTCCAGGGTCGAATGTCTACCACTCTCATATCCTACCCCAATATGCTGCCAAACATATTTTTTTTCTTTTTGTAGATTGTCGGGAACAAAGAACAGTAAGAAATGAATTATTGAGTAAATAATTAGCATTAACTTATAAAAAAATTATTAACAACAAATACTTAATTAAATTTTAGACACTATATACATGGGATTATAATCGATCAAAAAAATGAAGGGTTATTAGGGAGGGTCCGGCCCCGTGGACCCCCCCCCCTTTGTGTGTGCCACTGAAACTGGGTGGACCGCAACACCTTGAAAAAGTTAGAAGTAGCCCGTACTCTGGAAAAGTCTACCCACACCCTCCTTAAGACGTCCCTGCGTATGAACACTAAATTGTTATTGAGAAACAAAAGTGTCTTTAAATTTGCTTAGGGCTCTTTACATTTTGTGGCTACGTTAAACTAGTGGTTATGGTCTCGAACTCGTGGCCACGCGGGGCGTATCAGAGGTTCCAGTCCCGGTGTCACTGAAGACTCGCCGTGCAGAGGAAACCGATGCACGTCAATACTGTCAAGGCTCAAAGTCCTCCCATTGGAGTGGTGTGATTGTTTAGTACTCAGGTGTGAGATCCATGTCATTTGACCGTGATTTGAAATTACGAGGTTTGTCATCAAAAGCCCTCGTGTTGCTTTATAGTGTGACTTTAATACAGATTTCTCTGTTTCTCACTTAAAATTTTGTTTGTAGAGTGGGGCAGTCATATGCCAGCTCGGGTGTCATCCTTGTCACTTGACTGAAGCGAAAAATGAGAGATTCGTCACCCTAGTCCATGCATCGCTTCGAAATGTGACGTTGAAAATCAAATAATCGGGAATAATATTTTTTTTAAAGATTCTTTCTTTTAAAGCACAGACCAATAAAGATGGAAATCTCAAACACTGCATCAACTTCGTTTTATTTAATCAAAATCATTATTTTCAATTTCTTAGCGAAAAACAAATTTGTCAAATAAAGAAAGTATTTTATTTGATACCAAATGTAATAAAATAATAATAATAAATGTAATAAAATGTAATAAAAATTAAATCAATTCCTACTTAGATCAACAAAAAAAACTCTGTTAGTTACTTTTTATGAAATAGTTACAATTAATACATATGACAGAATCACAACATTAAGTGGCAAATAATTTTTATTAATTATCTTTAAAGTATCGTATTGCCATCCAAAACAAACGTGTATATAAAACTTCTGTTCACCTGAATGCTTTGAAACGTGAGGGGAAAAAATCTGTCAAAGTTTTGACCCAATTCGCTAAAAATGAAGCCAACGTAGCTGTATCTGTACTTCTTTAAACAATTCATTTCAGTCAATCAATTTTAATTAAATGTAATTAAATTAACGTGTTGTTATCCAAAACAATAGTGTATAGAAAATTTCAGCTCAAATGAGCGCTTTAAAATGTGAGAAAAAAACCTTTTAAAGCTTTGACACAAGTTGCCAAAAGGGTCGCTAAGTCACCAAAAATGATGCCAACGTGGCTGCATTTGTAATTCATTGAATAATTAGTTTTAATCAATTAATTTTATTAATTATGAATACTGTATTGTCATCTAAAATAATCGTGTATATAAAATTTCAGCTCAATTGAGTGCTTTAAAATGCATTTTATTAACGTTAGAAAATTTGAACAAGATAAATAGAGAGCGAGCTAACAGTAGGAATTGAAAAAAGCACACGATTTCATATTTTTTAATTACTCAGGATTTACAACAACATTTTTTTTAGACTTCGAAATCTGTGTTCAGTCTTGGTGTTCTATTCGACTGTTCGTGCAATTTGCAGATAAGAAACAAATAGCTCAAAAAACGAGGTAAACAAATTATTCAATAAGGCTTCTTTTTCATTTGGACCATTGAGTTTCAAATCGAGCAAAGAAAGCATTGCCAAAAGGTAACTTCACAAAACGCGATAATGGCGGTAAATAAAAAGTTTGATCGCCAAACGGAAGTTTCTCACCCACTTTTGCAAGTTAGGCACAAAACAAAAGAGAATCGTTTCCTGCCGATGCATTACGGCCACTGGTCAGTTTCCAAAAACCAATCAGTGAGAGCAGAACTTTTACAATGCGTCTCAACGACTGGATCGATGGATTTTATGGCAGAGAACTTTGAAAAATAAAGACTCTGACATCCAAAAGGGAAGAAGATCTAAAAATAGTGACAAGGACTTGATTTTTCTTTCTCTTTGAATAGTCGTGGGTTAATTTTTGTCTTTTGGGTCTTTTTTTTCTCCTTTTAATAATAGGGTTTTCAAAAACAAAGGTTTTATAAATGTCTCGCGTAAAAATCGTTCGTGGATTAGGAAAATAATAAAATGAGTGTTTGATTATGTTATCAGTTGATCAAGAAATAAGTATCCGTTAGTCTTAATAGAATATTAGAAACTAAATTCCATTTATAAAATGCGCGACCTACTCTCCGTTTTCATAAGTGTAACAATTATTTATTAATTTAAGTTAGGTCGTGCACAAAGACAACACATACAGAAACAAAAATTAATAGGCAAAAATCATGGAGGATTTTTCATAGAGATCGCATTCTCTCTTTACCTGGCCTCTACTGAAGATACGTGGTCACTAGAGGATGCTTCTGAATCTTGGAATAGTTACATTTATTATAACAAAAGTGGTTACAAAACAACAAGAATTATTAAAAAAATTTGACCTAAATGTAAATTGATTTTTTTTAAAATTACAGATTTCACTCGATAGCATGGAATCATGCATTTCGTTGCTTACAAAATTTTGGGAATTGAAAGGAGGGGGAGAATTACCTGTGCGCCTAAAGGTGGGGGAGAATCGGAAGGAAGGCTAGTCATACTTAAAAACAAACTAATTTATTCACAATATTAACCACAACTCAGATTCAGTCGATCAGAGATAAGAGATGCATCCAATTAATAAATCTGATGACAATTAAAGAGGTACATGAGCTACGAGAATACTTTGTGACGGATCTGTACGTGACCTTCACCTTAATCCTCTTGGGGAAACTTTGGAGCCAGATTCGCGTTAATATACAACCATCCCTTTCAAGAAGAAACCCTGATATGGAGATTAGTTTGACTGTATGAAGTCAAGGTTTTGTAATTGTAAGATAGAAGGAGCGGAGAAACTGTTGTGGCCTTACGAAGGTGAGATATTTTCTTAACTTGAGTTTAGAACGGAATTTGCCACTATACTAAATTAGTGGATTGGGAATTTGTAGTCAAAGATAAATTAGGTTAGATTAAAATGATTACTTGCGCTTGTTCACTTAGAGTTGATTGGTTTCTTTATATCACTCCTAGGGTCTCTTCTTGTAGTATAACTTGTGGTTGATTAGTGTGCTTGAATAGAAATAAAATAATAATTATTATGGAAGTTTCTGGTCGTGCTTTGTTCCCCTCCCCCACCCTTATGTAGGCAGGACGGTGAGGGAGTGACTTCAGATAGAAGACGCTCACAACTTTAAGGTTTAATACATTTATTTAATTCAATAACTCTGAGTTCTTCTCTATTTAATCTAGATTAAATCTCCAGTGACAGTTCGTCACCTTAAGCAATTCAGTTATCAAATATTAAATATCCGCGATTCACCTTCAATTTGATTAACCTCTGCTCCGCTAGCAGTCTATCCTATCTCTCTTCTAACCTGAAAGCTTAGACTATATATTGTAGTCTTAATTTACATAATCACGTCTTCTTCTTCGAGGAGGAGTTTTATAACAAAATAGTTTGTAAAAGATCAGAAATTCTCCAACAGGATTATTATTGAGAAGGTTGTGGATAGAACCGTCACAAATTTATAAAAAGGACTACTGAAAAAAAGAAATTTTTTCAGTTCTAGGAATTCGTGAAGGAAAACAAAAAGCTGTGTGAAAAAACGAAACTAAATGAGACGTATTCGATAGGGCTTCTTTCTCATCTGACCAATTGACCACCCAACCGAGCAAAGGAGTTGCAAAAGGAATTTTCCTTAACATCACGGCACGAAAACTAGACAAAAAATATTGGACAGTTAAACAGAAATTTCACAGTTTTGAAAGTCTGGCACAAAAGCAAAAAACAACAAAAACCCGATTCCCCGCCAATATTTTATGTGACCATTGGCTAATTTTTTTTCACTCGAGAGAAAACTTCTAAATAAAACTTTTACAAAAGGATTGACCAATTGGATCAAAGTCTTATGTGTGGCAGAAAAACTTTAAATACAATAACTATTTCTTGATATCAAAAGGAAAGATCTAAAAATAGTCACAGGGACAGTTCCATGCTTCAAAATTCTTTCCTTCGTTTTTAAATAGAGATCGGTTAATTTCGTTATTTTTTTTATTTTTTATTTCAAACAACAGACGTCCCGGAAACAAGAATAAAATAAATGCGTTGATGTAAAATTCATTGGAGAGTCAGAGAAGGGTAAGAAAATAGCTGATCAATAGTTTGGAATTGATTTTTAATAGTTTAAGATTCACACAGGATGAAAAGTATCCGATGTTAATAATGGAGAGGAATATTGGAAAAGATTTCGATTCCTTAAAATTCCTTTTGAATCGAAGTCTGCAACGAGTTTTTAAATTGGATTTTTAGCAAAATTTTAGATACCGAAAATTTAAATAGAGAAATTGCATTTTAACTCAGCACTTCTCGCGCAGGGTATGTCATACCCACCGTTTAACTTTTTTCAGCACTGCTTCTAAACTTTTTTTTTTTTTTGGAAAATGGGTAATTTCTCGTGTAACTGACTTTAAGATCATATCCTTTGAGAGCCTTAGCTTGTAGGCTAATTCTAAGCATATGTTTTTGGATACCGCCTCTTCGGATATGTCATACCCTGAGCGTGAATTGCCGTTACATTTCTGAATGCATGAGCACGCTTTAAATCTTTCTTATGCTAGGACGCCTTATTGTAGTTATATTTAAGTAATTTAATAGATACAGTACACCAGTATTTTCGAATGAAGAAAATCTATTTGCGGTAATGATGAGGGAGAACCAAATGATGGAAAGTATAGTAGCAAGTATGATTATTCTACTGAAATCGATCCAGATAATTTAACTGAGGGCACAATTATCGTCCTTGATAAAATGACCGCATCATATTTAATGGCTGGAAAATGTAATTTCGTTAGCCTATGACGATCTTTTTTGTGTTGTAGAATGTTGCGACAATAAATGCGCAAATTATTTTGTTGAGTAATCAAAAACCACTTATTAAACACCGAACCAGACGCTGATTTTTGAAGTGTTTTGGATTTCGATTTACACAAGAATGTAAAGAATGTAGAAACCAGCAAGCAATGCTTCGACGAAATTTTTAAAAAAATCAGATTCAGTGAAAAACATCGCACTTACTCGCGACAAAGACTAAAGGAGTGTATAAACAAAATACTGAATGTGCCCTAATAAAAAGAACAAGGAAGCTAAATATACGTGTGAAAAATGTTATAAACATATTGTATTTCCTTCTTCCTGTTTGTAGACAAATTTTATGGTGAAAACAGAATGTAACACTTTTGTGTATGAGATACCCTGCGCGAAAACTTTCATAACTTTATTTCGCGCGAGAGATGCCGGGTTAAATGGGGTTTACTGAAAGTATAGAGTTGAGACATATAAAAAAAAAGGAACGAGTCTTACAGTAGTCGCATATGATGTGTAACATCTGACACGTTACCGTGGTAAATACGCAATAGTAACTTAAATCCTGAAAAAAATGAATCGGGTATGATTGGAAATAATTTTCTATCGAATAATTATAATTTTATTAAAATTTTATTTAATTAACCCAAGGAGTAATGTGCAAATTTTTTATCAAAAATAATTATTTTTGTTCAGTTTGGGGAAAAGCGGAAACACACGCACACGATAGAATTATGATAACTAAAATATGACACAAACACTTGTGATTTCAAAGTATTTAAAAACTTTTGTGAAAAACAGCGCCAATAACAGTACCACTGTTAGTTGTCGAAACATTTCGATTTGTGTTCATTTCGAGCTTGAGTTCATCATTCAAAAAAACTATGAGCGAACAATCGTAAAGTTGCCTGACTGACAAATAGATTTGGTAAAGAAGTAGTTGGGTAGGCTGTTGATGTTTGTGAGAGAATTGTGTTCGGTGCACGTCCCCGAAAATCCCTGCTGGGTTGAGTTGAATTATGTGCAATTCTTTTCGGCTGTACTACTCCAGTTTTTAATTTTTTCTTCACGTTTCTTTTGCCGAAAATCTCGCATATATTCTGCTCTGGATTTACTCGTCTCTGCAAATCACAAAAATTTAATTAGCTTGGTAAATGTTTAAATATTAGAAATATTAGAGAAAATCAAAATTACCTGTGTAATTAATTAGTTTTTTTAATCACAATTAAAAATATAATAGTGAGAAGGACAGGAATTAACCTCAAAGTATGAAAAAGATATACATTAAAATATTTATTCGAATAATTCCATATTACTTATTCGTACTTTTTTAAGAATAATGAACTTTGTCAGACACTTAACAGTTTATTTAAATATTAATATAGTTTACACATATTAATATAACCTCAGATTTCATACACAACGAGCCCTGAGACTTTAACAATTGAGCGTAAGAATCGCAAGTTTATCCTGTATGAAGTCTAATAATACTTGCTGGTATGTGCGAAGAGGATTTAGAGTCTAGAAAACGAAGCCGAGTTTTTGAATTCGAATACTTTGAAATGCTAAATTTAACAACATAAAAAAGAATGGCCGCTATATGACTACTAGAGTTAGACCCCACGTGGTTATATCTTTACAAGATCCAGCTAAAGGACTTGGCTTCTTCTCTGACCCTAAGGTGAGAAAGCAAAACAAAAATGGCTTAGACCGCTCGGGGGGGGGGGCCCTCTTGAATGAAGGAGAAAAACAGAACTTCACTGGGAGGGTACGGAAAAGACGCCGCCAAGCGTTTGAACCAAGATTGGTCAAATCAAACAGCGTTCGCCTCCCCGACTTCCTGTTACGCATTTCCGTCCCTTTTCACGAAATCACTCCAACAAATATCCAGCAACCGAGAGTAAAGATGTTACACATCAAAAAGTATAAAGTAAATCCAAATCGCAGAGTTAATTGGGCGTGTTTAGCAGACATTTGCTTCTCTGGAAGAAACAGGGAACCAGAGAACTTCTAGAAAACAAATTGCGACGGATCTATACGCGACTCTACTAATCCCTTCATGACTCTTTTAGGAAAAACATTTATTTCAACCAACTTTCACCGAGTAAAGAAGCGTGATTATGCAAATGAAGTATATTATACAAATTCTGTATTCGCGAGTTTGAAGTGTTGACAAGTTAGCTGGCAAGTTTATTGGATAGTTGAAAAGTGAAAAATTATCGAATTTTTAAGTGCAATTGGAGTTTATCAATGAAAGGTTACTGAGAGTGGATCAATCGACAAGGATTAAATACAGATAAAGATCTCCTGCAAAACTCAAGTGTAGGATCAACTTCATAAAAGTACAGGTATCGTGATCCTTATTTAAATAGAAGTTAGCTTATTACTGTGCGACGTAGTTTATATTGAGCGTGTTTAAGCTATCGTGGAATCAGTTGAGGGTCCGTATTATTGTCCCAGGCTATTGAGTCTCCCCTCCGTGCTCTACTATCTGATCTGTTATCTAAATTAAATTGTTATTGTGTCTGCTTGATATTTTGGTAACAATAAAATAATTAGTGTGAATCATGCCTGTTGATTATTCAGTTTCTACCACACACCTAGCCGGGTCTGGGGGTAGACAAGGGGTTTCAGAGGGAAGCAGGAAACGTCCGGCATTACAAAATGACGAAAGATGTCCGGAAACTAAAGGCGCGAAAAGGCACCGCCAGTGAAAAGTTTAAAAAATTTTGTTGAAACTCATTACAAAGCAATCTTATAGTGAATCATCTGTTTTCTCGAATTTTCTCATTCACCTTTTCAACCGAACCATCATTGCCGACAGAAGAACGCCCACTTCGTGCTACGTCGTGAACGACGTACGCCCATCATTGAATCGTCGAATCATCTTTCTCGTCATTTCATCACTTATTACTTTTTCACCGTAAATATCTAAAAGTTGGCGATGAATTTCAATTGGCTGAACATTTCCTAGGTTCAAAAATCGGATTACAGAACACACTTTGCGATGGATTTCCTCTCACATCCATCAGTGTTTGGGAGTTCGAATGAAGATCAGCCACATAATCAAAACAAATCTATTTTATTGTTCTGTTAATCTATTCAAATGACCCAAGGTAAGAAATGCACTTATATTAAAGTATTGGAGCAAAAGCGAGGTAAACGAGATATTTAATATTTAATTATGATTTGAATCACTTACTTTTGGAACATTTTGGTAATATACGTTCTAAATAATCGTAATTCCTTTCTCAGCTATTCGAGTTCTAGTCGATATTATTCTGATTCAAATATTCCTTATTGATTAATCGTCAATTATCAATCTTGAATATTTAGTAATTAATCGCCGAGTCACTCTCGACTAGCTTTCTACTGCTTTACGTTAATAACTAACTGTGTAAGGATCCAGCCAGACCTATACGTGAGGGAGGATTGGAAGGAATATCAGCCATACTTCAAAAACAATCCAATTTATTCACAATATTAACCACAACTCAGATTCAGTCAATCAGGTATTAGAGATGCACCCTATAATAAATATTCAAGGTTTCACACACTTACTTAATTCAATATCTCTGACTTCTTCGCTATTTAATCTAGATTCAATCTCCAGTGACAATTCGTCCTCTTAAGTAATTCAATCATCAAATATTAAATATCCATGATTCACATTCAATTTGATTAATCTCTGCTCCGCTAGCAATCTATCCTATCTGTCCCTCTAACCTGAAAGCCTAACTACATATACTAGTCTTAATTTACATAATCATGTCTTCTTCGAGGAGCTCATAATAAAATAATTTTTAAAGACTAGAAATTCCCCAAGAGGATTATTAGTGAAAAAGGTCGCGGATAGAACCATCACAACTTCTGTCATCTAACTGCTAACCTCTCTCACCCTTGAACCTAAAAGTTAATGCTTAAATATAAGCCTTGATTTTCACAAACCGCATCTTCTTCTTTGGGAGAAAGTTTTCAATAGAACAATATTTAAAGAAATAGATTTCCCCCAAAGGGATTAGTAGGAGGCTCGCGAATAATACCCGTTACAACTTTACTGTCGGCGGGATCGGCAATCATCTTAAACAATCTCACTATCACGTGTTAAAACAACACAACCTGGCTTTAATAGCATCACTGTACTGACAACCACGTGTGCGCAAGGGTTGAAGTCCGATACTACAGCTGCAGGTGCGGTAGAACGAAACAATCCTTAGTTTCTAGACATGCCTCGTATTACAGATCCAATCTTATTCTGAAGACCTTTTTTGATCTTTGAAACGCTTTTGTGACAATTCTATGTATCAAGGAGATAATATATAAATCTTACCATAGTCCGAGATCACCCCGGACGGCCCTGGTTTCTTAGTGTTGTACCTATATGTGCGACATCGTTTTTAAACATTCCCTTACGGCTGTGCATATTGAATAATGTATTTCTGGAATTTGACAGCTAATTCTATTACAGCAGTAGAAGTAACACTTAATTTGTTAACTTCAGGAAAGAACCCACATATATTCAGTGGCGCAGACAAGAGGGGAGGGGTTCCCAAGTCCGGACCTCCCTCTAAAGTATTTGATTTTTTTTCGATTGATTATAATCCTATGTACATAGTACGTAAAATTGAATTGAGGTTTGTTGTCAATAATTAATTTTATTAATTAATGCTAATTAATTATTCAATAATTAATTTTTCACTGTTTTTTTTTGTTACCGAGTGAGTGAATATTAACGTCGCCCTGTTCAGCTACATGAGGGCTTTTGGCAACGGACCTCGTAATTTTGAACCAAGTGACGAGGACGACACCTGAGCTGGCGCCACCTTCTCCTAACTACCACACCCCACCAACAGGAGGATGTTTGAGCTCTCGACATGTTTAACGTGCATTGCTTACCTACACGGCGGATTTTTAGTGGTACTGGGCCCGAACTCGTGACATGCCTGCCATGATCCGATACTTTGACCACTTGGCTATCGCGGCCACTTTTTGTTCCCGAACATCGACAAAATCAAAAGAATACGAGAATGGTGGACATTCGATCCTGGATTCCCCCCTTCCCCTCCTTGAAAAATTCCTGTGTGCGCTACTGCTCATATTTATACCATCTTCTGCTGAAATTTTGCTATATATTCTACAAAAAAATCAAGATGTGCAGGAACAAAATTTTTATCAATCGTAAACAATTTTTATAATTCTAGTATCTAATACTCTGAACTGTGGAGGACTGGTTTTGATAAAGTTAGTAAATTTCAGTGGATAAATTTACGAACTGAAATTATCTGGTCTGATTTAGAAGCGAGTGCACCAGATTTGTTAATCATAATTATAAAAGATTCCATAAATATTGAGAACCATTTGATGATCGTACATTGTTGAACCAAGTAATTCAAAATCACAAAGGGTAGGTTGTGGTTCAGGTTCTGAAAGTACCAGATATTACTACTGAAGAGATCTAGAAAGAATTTTGTAAGGTGTTTTCAAAAGACTGATATACTTCATGTTACAATATTTTTTAAATAGTTGCGTTTGCGATATCTTTGTCTGGGACATCTGCTTTAGTTGAGAGATTTTTTTCAAATGTATGGGGAATATTTGATCTGGGAAAGGAATAACCATAAAGGAATTATTTTTATACAATTTAACTAGCTGGTACATCCGTTCTTCGCACGGGTGAATTGAAAAATTGAACAATACAGATTGAAGGATAAAGAAGTTTTTAATGGGTTAATTTTACGTGAATCGCAAATTAAACAAAAAAAGGGACTGGGTTCGAATCCCGGAGAAGGCATGGATGTTTGTGTTGTAATCCCCTTTCTTGTCTGTGTTGTATGCCTCCGTGTTATACGTTCGGTGGTGCACGGGGTTTATAAATGTTAAACTAAAAAAAAACTTTAACAAAAGCTTTTTGCATATTTCAGCTGAACAAAAAAAGAAAAAACCATATTTGTTCAATTTCAAGTCTGAAAGTCTAATAGCTGATAAAAAGGATTTTTTTTTATTTACAACGCCCCTTAACTGTCTTGCGGGTCGATTTTTGAAGACATCTTCCGTTGCTGATCTCTGCTCAGCAAAAGTAACACATTGTTACAAATTTTGCGTAATGAACGCTTAAAATAGTGTAAATACTTTTTATCTTACGTTAATATTACTTTCTGTTGTATTTATTCTATGTTAAATTATAATATTCGCAAGCAATGCCATTCCTTGCATTATAATGGCGATTCAACGGAAACATGGCGAAATGTTGGTGATAGAGTCAAACTGGCATCATTTTTGGCGACCACGATGGCAACTTGGCAGTTGATTGAACGGTGCAGAAGTTTCTTTGCTGTAGCACCATTTTGTGGGGAGCTGCACAATAAGCCCTTTGCCACAAAAAAATACATATACATACCAATTTTCATAGTGATTGGTTGAACGGTGTTGGAGTGTATGAAGCTAGGTCATATTTACAAACATCCATTTATATATATAGATACAATTAACGGTACTAATTAATCAAAAGATTCAAGCTTTTTTTATTTCGAATTAATGCAGGAAGTAAAACAGGGTGTGACACTCTTCTAAATGCATCTTAATTGATGTAAGATCCGTAATTCACGCCTTTATACAAACAGGATGCTGTATTCTCAGCTGTTTTCCTCGAATTACATAACAGACAAAGGAAATAATTCCCACAAAGTATATCTGTTAAAAGGTAGGTGGGCGCAATCTATTCCTATACGAGTTTTCAGAAGTATAAATTAAAATGAGGGACAATGATCTTTTATTTCTTTATTATTATAAGATGAAAACTAGTTTTATTACCTATTGAGGTAGGACGCCTTTTTCATTGGAACTGCTATCTTCTAAAATAGTAGAATATTTTTTTCAAATATCTCAAACAGAATGTTTTAGGTTAATTTCGTTTTGGTTATAAGGCTTGGTAAAAGATGACCACATCTGGAACCGAACATCATTCTTCCAAACGTCCACCAGGATAAGCGAATGTCCATTACAGAGAGCCGCGTAGCCACCGATGAACAGAATGATCACGATTTGAAAAGTCATTTATTCCAAACATTCCTCTATGCCACGAGATTTTTGAAGTGTTCCGCCAATGCGAATCTTCCTATTAAAATATGAATGTAAGCAAACGTATCTCTTAAGCCGTGGTAGCCTGATGGTGAGTCGTCTCAACCGAAAGTCTCCTTGACTCTCATAAGAGCAAAGAGCCTTCTTTCCACATTCATCGACAAATATACTACCGTGACTCAAAAATCCGAAAGCAATGGGCAGCTCTGGCCACTGTGGGTCCAATTCCGAGGCACCTGGAGGGAAGGTCGACTGTTGCCCACTTTCACTTAACCACCGGACATGAATTTTGGGGAGCACATGTCCATTGGCCTGGCCAGGCTGCTGACAAGTCCCGCCCACTCACTCTGAGACCATACCAAAATGGATGGTGACCACCTGCTCAATGCACTGGACTCGATGAATAATATATGCGTTAAATGGTCAAGAAGTCAAGCATTGGCGTTGGATAAATATTAAAAGAGCCTGAGGGTCAATGGTCACGAACTCGAGGCTGGAGTGTCCTGAGTTCGAGCCCTAGTGCCCCTGAAGATCCGCTGTGAAAAGGGACATTAAATCTATTGTGGCTCAAAATCCTTCCATTTGTACGGTGTGGTAGTTTGGAAAGGGAAGGGGGTGCCAGTTCAAGTATCATCCTCGTCGCATGACCTTGG
>BMAO01015180.1:0-25246 GCA_019973975.1 Trichonephila clavata | reverse complement strand
TACTAAAAAAACTAAACTCATCAGAGCACATCAATTCACCATTTTATTCCAGAGAAATCTATCTACTACATTCTTTTGGCTCCTTGCAAAGACAAGATACACAAGCAGCTCGTTTAAACCATACATCATTACGTCACCAATGAGTAATATAATAAATTACCGCGTGACCCTGACACCTTCCCCCGAGAGTCATATTAGATCCGAAGATCAAATATGGCTAAAACAACCTAAGGGTCACACGTTACATACACAAAAAAAACACTGCTTAAGCACTATCTTAAGATTATACACTACATAAAAAACCAACACATTAAATTTTACACAAATATACTACTTAACTTAATCATCTAAAAATAAAGTTTAAAGTTCAATTATTCTTAAATTCTTCTAAAAGTTCTTATTTAACTACGGTTTACACTTACAGTCTGGATAGCGCATCTGCATTAAATAGTTTAGATCCTTTTATGTGACTTGCTTCAATGCATGGCGTTGAATTGTCAAAGCCATACCGCTGTAATCTCGGACATTGGGATGCAGCACTAGTAAGAAACACTTTGGGATTATGATCGGTTAGTAAGAATATCTTTGCTCCGCACAGTAAAGTTTCAAATCTTTTCAGAGCCCAAATAATAGCATACGCTTCCCTCTCAATTGTTGACTACTTTTGTTGGCTTGGATTCAGTTTCTGGCTCTCGAAAGCTATGGGATGAATGTTGTCTTCTCCATCCGACTGACCTAGACAACATCCGACCGCAGTCTGAGATGCATCCGTATGCAAGTAGTACGGTTTCTCTATGTCTGGGACTTGCAATTCTGTAATTCCACATGGTGCTGTCTTCAACTCCTTGAAAGCATTTTCAGCCTCCTTGCTCCATGGAATCTCATTAGGGACTTTCTTTTTCGTGAGCTCCGTCAATGGTAGAGCAATTTTTGCAAAGTTTGGAATATACTGTCTATAAAAATTGCATAATCCTAATGCACTTCTCAATTGCTTCTTGGTTGTTGGTGCATCTAAGTTCTGAATCGCTTTTATTCTTTCTTTGTCCGGTGAATGTCCACCTGAACCAATGACATGTCCTAAGTATTTAACTTGTTGTCTTGCAAACTCACACTTTCCTAAATTCACTGAGAAGTTAAAATGCTCCAATCTTTTGAAAACTTCTTCCAGATGATCTAAATGTTCTTCCCATGTATCAGAGAATACGGCTAAATCGTCGATATACGCGCATGCAAAGCCAGATATAGTTTGGACCACTTTAGACATGGCTCTTTGGTAGGTTGCAGCAGCGTTTCTTAACCCAAATGGTAATACATTCCACTGGTACTGTCATCGATGAGTACGGAACGCTGTTAGATGTTTGCTGCTGCCTTCCATTTGTATAGACCAATATCCTTTCAACATATCTTGAACAGTAATATATTTTTTCTTCCCTACTAAGAAATTCAACTCCTTCATATTCTGCATTGGATATGCGTCCGGTACGGTAAGAGCATTCAAACTTCTGAAATCTATGCATAACCTAAGTGTTCCATCCTTTTTATGAACACATACTACTGGGTGTGCTATTTCACTTACAACAGGTTCAATCAGACCTAACTCTAACAATTCGTCTATCTGTACGTCTACTTTCCTCTTTAAGTTTTCCGGTATCTTATGAGTTTGGGTTTCATCTTCTCCTCCTCAGCCTTCAGTTTTATCACGTGTTCACCAACTTTAGCTCTTTTATTTTCCAGAAAACAACCTTCTGTGTCGATGTAAAAGATCTTTAGTTGATTTTGTTGCTTCTTAGATAAGTAATCCAACTTCACTCTGTCCAATGCTTCATCATTCTTCTCAGCAGCAGGAACTGTTGGCGTTTCATATATCTCACCAAATTCATCATCGATATCATAAACAACTCTAACAGTTTGAACTCTCGCTTTGTATTCTCTAATCTTGTTAACATGCAGTAATCTTAAGTTACCTTCAGGCATCCGCAAATAATATGAATTTGCTTTACTCTTTAAACAACTTTACTGGACCTGTCCATCTAGAATATAGTTTATTCGTTTAATCAGGTATCAAAACAAGCACTTGATCCCCTGGTGCAAATTCTCGATGTTTCTTTTGCCTGTTATAATATTAGCGTAGTTACCTTGTTGCACATCACTTGTTAACTTTGCCTCGCGGGTTGATACTTCTAACTTTTCCTTTAATTTTTTCAAATACCTCTCTACTGATCCCTTCATATTCAGAGGTAATAACGTGTTTCCAGTCCAAATTGACTTCAATATAGACAACGGACCTTTCGGCTCCCTTCCATACATTAGCAGAATAGGTAGTATACCGGTAGTTGCATTTGGAACTTCCCGATAAGCCCATAGTAAAAACGGTATATGCCTTAGCCAACTTCTTCCTTCCTCTTTAATAATGTGATGCAACATGTTCTTGAGAGTCTGGTTCCATCTCTCAATTAACCCGTTTCCTTCTGGATGGTATGGTGTTGAAAAACGTGGGCAAGCTCCTAAAATCTTCAAAAACTCTTGCGTTAAACTTGCTGTAAAATTTGTAGCATTGTCCATTACGATCACTTCTGGAATGCCTGTTCTACTGAATATTTCGAGCAGTGCTTCACATGTACTCTTAGCCGTTAGTGACTTAATGCTGATCCATCAAACAAAGTACATATCTATGTCCCTGTGATGATACTGGATCTACAGGACCAATTAGAGCAACGTTTACCACCTGGAATGGCAATTCAGGACGAGACACAGGTGTTATTGGAATTTTGTCAATCGAACGAATTATTTTTCTGCACTGACAACCATGACAAGAACTACAATATGCTTTAATCTCCTTCACCATTCCTGGCCAATAAAATGAAAACTTGATTCTCTGAATTGTTTTATGAGCTTCTAGATGTGCTCCGAACACTGATTCATGTGCAATTTCTAGTATCTTCCTCTTCCTAATTTCGGGAATCACTAACTATTTTATCCTATTTCCGCACAACAGCTCTTCATGGTACAGGATATCGTTTTCTATCACATATCCTCCTTTTTTCCGCTTAGCAAAATTCCATGCTTCTTGAAGAGTATCGCAACTCTTTTGCTGTTTCTTGAATTTTTCGATTTTATTTTCATTCTCCTCATCATATTCTGTTATTGTTGGCTCATGTTCTTCCTCCTCAGTATTTACACTTTCATCTAACAATTTTTTGGGGGAATCTGATCTTAAGTTTACAGCGGCTGTAAATCTGGGATTGTATATTCTCTCTTGTTCTTATAATGCGTCATAAGTTTCAGTATCTAATAATATATCAGCATTCAGTCTGCCCACAGTTGCCACCACCGTTTTAATTACCGGCGTAATATACCCGTTCGTTACCAAACCAATATCCACTTCTTTTAGTTCAGCCTTTAAACAATCACCAAATGCAGGTTGCAACATTATATATCCTTTGTAATCGACTTCCCTACTACACTGCTTTTAAACACGCTAATTTGTGCACCTGAATCTACTACAGCTTCATATTCTACTCCACCATAGGAAATTTTTACTATTTTAAGATCAGACATTTTTAATTGAACTGCGCTGCGTTTCTTATTTTCCATTAAAACTTCGCCATTGAATCTCGCTGTGACTACTTTGCTTTCATCCTCAACTACTTTGACTTCTGCCACTTGCACTTCAGATACCTTTACCTCAGCAACTTTACCCTCGGTCTTTTCTCTCCCATCTTTCTTATCCCTGCAAAATCTCGCAAAGTGTCCTACTCGTCCACAATTGAAACATGGAACTGGTTTTTGGAAAGAATTTCGCTTATCGTATCCACTGCGGTTGTTAGATTCTTGTCTATATCCTTCACTCAATGTATGACATCTTCTATTGAACGCGCCAGACCTTTCCCGATAGGAATTTCTATACGGTTGAGAAGAAGTAGCTTTAGTGGCCTGATTATATTGCCTTGCGTTTTCATAATCATCTAACTTCTCAGCAAGATCGTCAACTGTAACAATTCTACCCCAATCATCAATAAAATGTTGTTGTATATCCCTGGATACTTGTTCCTTCATCTGTTCTACAATGACAAGTTGTTTCAGACTGTCAAAATCGTAGATATTTAGTCCCGAAATCCACTCATTAAAATAGTTCGTCAACTCAAATCCAAAATCTCGCCAAGTGTACTCGGTCGATTTACAATGCCTCTTAAATTTTATTTTAAATGCTTCTGGGCTCAATTTAAATCTTTTTAATAACATACCTTTTATATGCTCATAGTCATTTGCCTTTTCCTCAGGTTCCCTGGCAATCAAATTCGCCATTTCTAACGGCAATAGTCCAACAAGATTCGTAACCCAATCTTCTTCTTTAATATTAACTCTTCGTGCTTGTCTTTCAAACAGTATTAAGTAAAAACTTATATCACCTTCTTTAGGGTCAAAAGTACGCATTAATTTTTGCAATCCAACTGGTACTTGTACTTGTATTCCTTCCTTCTGAGACTCTATCTCTCTCCTAAAACCATTATTCATTATCGAAGCTTCTATCCTCAACTTTTCTAATTCATATTCTCTTTCTTGACGCTTTATTTCATCTTCTCTTTCTTGGCGCTTTATTTCATTTTCTCTTTCTTGGCACTTTATTGCTTCTCTTTCACTTACTATTATGTGCAGTAATTCTTTCGCGAACGCTTCTTCATACTCTTCACTTGCTAATATCATATTTTTTAAAGCAGGAACTTTTATTTCTTCCGTTACAGTTTCTCCTAATTCTTCCGCCAAACACTTCAAATCTACCTTCAAAGCTCTTCCTAAAAACGCCATTTTATCAAACGTTGGATATAATTGGAATTCACAATCTTCAAAACAGTTTCGATGTCGCCAAGCTTCACAACAGTTCGCAGTTCTTATTCTTGAACCAATTCGAAATCCTCAATCTTCAAAACAGTTTTAAATCCTTAATCTTCGAAACGATTCGAAATCCATTTCGGTTTTCTCGCACAAATTTCAGCCGTGAACCCAATTTATACTTAAAAAAAAACTCATCAGAGCAGCATCAATTCACCATTTTATTCCAGAGAAATCTATCTACTACATTCTTTTGACTCCTTGCCAAAGACAAGATACACAAGGAGCTCGTTTAAACCATTACATCATTACGTCACTAATGAGTAATATAATAAATTTACTGCGTGACCCTGACAGTAATCAAAACTTTTTATGAAACTGTCAGTTAATATCACCATAGAATTTTCAATATCACGCGCACGCAATTCGCTAAAACTTTATTTCGTTTCCCTCTTTAAAAAGTGGGAGAAAATTTGCATTAAAATATCTGGGATTTAAATTCTTAGCCAACTTGGCGATATTTCTCAAAGTTTGAGTTTGACATTTAACAAACGTAACGTAAATAATAACCATAAAAAACCGTTTAAAAAATTGCTTTTTGTGAAGATGCTAAATAACACTATGTTTCAGTTATTTGTTACAAATGTGAGAAAATATTTATCAAAATTTCCATTATTGAGCAAATGCATAATTTTGCGCCAACTTGGCGGGGAGTAAGCAACGTCAACGTTTTACCCGCATAGTTCCCGTTCCCGTAGGAATATAGGAATAAAATATATTCTATGTTACTGGCTGATAATGTAGCTTTCCATTGGTGAAAGAATTTTTAAAATCGGACCAGAAGTTCCCGAGATTAGCCGGAACAAACAGACAGACAGACAGACAAAAATTTTAAAAATTGATTTTTTGATATAAGTACCGTATATGCCTTTAAATGCATTTAGTAAAAAGCTGCTAATTTGAAATTACAAACAGACCCTTCAATTTTATTTATTTATATAGACGAGATGTAAAATATAAGCAAAATTGTAAACATCCCGCCATAATACAATCCCAGTGTTACCAAAACTACAAAACAAAATTTTAGTTGTTAAAAGAATAATCATTAAAAAATGATTTATTTGAAAAATAATCTTAATTAAGTATCAAAGAACAAAAAAATTTATAAATATTTCAATCTCTTATCATAATTATAAAAAAATATATAGTAATTCCGAAAAAACTGTGCGTAAAGTATAAATTTCCGCATTCAGAGAGAAACGCGACATCATATGACGTCATAACATCGAAAAATTACTTAAAAATTAAATTTCAAAAAATTTAGAGAGAATTACGAAATAATAAGTACATAAGAACCCGTCCGGATTCAAGTGCAACGTTATGTCAAATTTTTAGAGTAAATGCTCCAGTAGTTTCGGAGATTAGCGGCTTTGAACAAACACACATTACATTTTTATTTATATAGATATAGAAGATAGATAGATAGATTAATTTTGCTTCATTGAAATATATTTCATAACAAAAATAAGCAGTACAGTATATACAGTGGCGTAACGGAAAATAATTGCCCCCCCCGCAAGGTCAGGTCTTGGGCCCCAAGCCAAATCTTAGATATATATATATATATACTTGCTAGAAAAAGTCTGCGTTTATCTACTACTGCGTACAAAACAACGAAAAAAAATTTAAAAACCAGAATTTGAAACTTTTTATTGAAATGATATTTTATTTTGTTCATTCCAAGTATTGAGAATAACAAAAGTAAACTCGGGTTGTTTTCATATCTTTTAAAATAAAAACAGGTTTACAGCGATACCAACAACAATCAAGTAGAAAAAGTCTGCGCTCATTGTTTTAGTAGTAACTATAAAAATTACTTTAAAAGGATAATGAGCAATTTAATAGCTGCAGTGGTGTAACGGAAAATAATAAGGTCAAGTTTTAAGGTCGCAAGGTCAGGTTTTAAGCCCCAAGCCAGATCTTACAAAGGATTACAAAATCAAACATAATGTACCAATACACATCACCTAAAAATATTTAAACATTAAACTTATAACTGAATACAAAATCAACCTGAGTCTGAATAAACGAAGTAAATAACCTTTAACATTAGAGAGTATTTATGGTATTAATAAAAATGAAAAATCTCTCTAACAACAGTCGAAAGATAACCTGGTAACCGAAATAAAAACTATACTTTAAGAAAGACACGAAAACTGTAAAATAATTTTCGTTTTCAAATTCTTGTGAAAGAAAAAGGATATCGCTTACCTTATTCTTCACAACTCCTTTTCTTTAGATAGAGTATCCTTATTAGCTGAAGTATCCGAAACTGTGTTTTTTTTTCCTTGTGAATTAATTTTCATTTCCATGATTTGTTAACCAGGTTCACTAGCATAACAATGACTAGTACTTGCACAAGATTATGTACTTGCAGATATTAAAATTTTATCCAATTTTGCACATTTGCATTATTATACTCCTTTTCCTTTCGAATTTTTCGTTTTTGAGAAACATTCAAAGTTTTTTTTTAACTCCACTCATTTTAGAGTCGCGTTTCTTCTTGTCTTTTGACAAAATACCATTTTTTGAACCAGAATATTTAATTCCGATAAAAAAATAATAATGAAAGCGAGAAGAGAGATGGAAATATTTAAAAAGAAAAGGAACACACCCTACATTTAAGTGCATTGAACATAAAAATACAGATGTCTGTTCTATGTAACTAATTTTGTGAAACGTTTCTCATTATGCTTTATTTGATTGATTACTCATAAATTTGACCAAATTATTTAAATGCTCTCTATAGTTTTCCAAGTATCGTAATACTATTTCACGTGAAAAAAGCATAACAGATGTACGTTATTTAGGACTTCGCTAAATGAAAATGAAATACATGAAGGGGAGGGGGAACTAAAGTTGCCAATAAGTTACTCTTCTACTTCGGTAGAAAGTATAAATCATGTCTTTTTTCTCTCTCTATAGCTAATGTAAAGTATACTATAATAATAAAAGTGATGAATTTTATCTCCCTATCATTATATCCCCGATTCTCCATCTGACTTATATTTTATCTGTTCTTGATCAAGGTTTGAAAAAACACCACTATAGAAAAGGATCTCTCGTCGCTGGGATTACAGTACATCAAACAAAATGGTTTTTGATTTGGTTATTGGATCAAAAATATCTAATGAGCGCATTAAAATTTTGAATGACGTTAGATCACCAATTGGAAAATCACTTAAAAGTTGGATTTAAAAAAATCTAAAGCGAATTTTGAGAAAATCTACATAAAGAGCGTCAGTCAGGCTTTGCCCCCCCCCCGCACTGCGGGGGTGTACGTTACTCCACTGAGTATATATATAACTATTTCTTCAACAAAAATTTAAACTGTACGTGTATTTTTATGCATATTTATTAAAATAAGAAATAGACAAAATAAAATATAAGCATTTCCCTTCATTATAGTTAAATAACTACTCTACTTTCATATCGCAAAAACAGGGATATAATTTGTGACTTTTAATTTGTCACGATTCTGAGCATTCAGTAATAAAACAATTTTTTGCGGACTTTAAATCTTTTTAACACGAGGAAAGATTTTTTATTTAGATATGTATAACCATAAGTGGAAAACACATAGAGTACATGTACAATTCCCTTTCTTTAAACAATTAAGTCTCTCCAACAATGACATTCAATAATTTACAAAATAGTTGTAAATTTATCTTTAGAGTTATCTTTCAGATTTTTTTCATAATTCTGTAAATGTCCATAATTCTGAAGATGTTTCTTAAATAAGGTCCATTACAAATTTATCAACTTCCATCCACTCAAAAATTGACAAATATGTAGAGTAGGACAGAGTGCTGCTAAGAATTGTACTGCATACCTGGTTGCCAACCCCTGGTATAGAAGATACAAATGTTGACAAAATATAAATGTAGAATATACAAATATAGTAGGAAATGTCAAAAAATTATCGTTCTCAAACTTGCACCTTTTGTCAAAATATTTACAATTCTTATAAAAGTAAATGCTATAGATAAAAATTATACTAATAAATACTAACATCTTTTTGCTGTTGTTTGACTCCCAATTTCCAGCCTTAAGAAGTTTTGTGGGATATTGTGAGATACATAAGTCACAATAAAATATAGAACTAGCAATCTTGATGATTGTGAGAGGTGCGAGTCAATCTTAATTTTGTTCATTTCTGCCAGTTTTTATCCTGAATGCTTTTGTATACAATTGTAGATCTACTTTAGTGAAATTAGGCATTTTAAATATTTTTTCATGTGTGTGGTGTGTGTTTTTAATATTCTTGCAAATTTATTCTCAATATTAATACATATATAATGGGGTACATATCTGTTTAAAAAATTTTTTACACATTTTGGGTTTATACTTTTACATATTTTTGGTCTCATGAATAGTTTTCATGTTTATGTTGAAGTGTGGGGAAAATTTTAAGTTAATACTAATCCAATTTTTTTCAATTTTATATTTAGTATCTCTGAGATACAGGTGTGTGTCAAAGGCCCTAGCACATACATGTTTCTTGCGGAGGGGAAATCATAATAACTTAATATTTGCTTAAAATTCTTATCTATCATATATTTATCTAAATCATAAATACGAATACTGTTTAGAAGGAGACAAGTACAAGGATTGACGGGTATTTTTTAAAATAATTTTTTAGAAGCAAAAAGAAATCATTGAATGCTACATGCAAGGTTTGATTACTGTAAAGTATGAATGTCCAAAATGCATGCATCTGCAAGAAAAGAATAATGCAATTGATGGTTATGAATGGAGATGATATTCGAAGGTAGAAGAGAATCCACATTAAGTAAGCAAGAGCATAAGGAAAGAATTTCATTAATATAGAAAGTCATTGATGAATATATGGAACTTTAATAACCAACATAGTGGTTAGGAAGAGCATGGAATGAATTTATTGTAAGTTACAAAGTAATAAAAACACAGTATTGACTGGTATGTGTTCTTTTGAGAGGTCTGCATGATTTATGCTCCTTAGAAAGTTCTTAGTATCTTTTTTAAAAAACTAAAATTTTACAGGAAATTTTCTTAAAGTTTTAAAATTTTAATTTTTTTTCCCTTTGAACATCAATTTCTTTTCTTTTAGAATGTTCTAAATTTTGTTCTTTTACGGAATTGTTCCATTAAAAAACAATTGCCAAGTTTTTATGGAATTGTTCCATAAGTTTTAAAAATTTTCATTTATGTGTTCAACACACATATTTATTTTCTTCAGAATGTCATTAACTTCCAATTTTAGGAAGCAAAATTTTATATCAATTTGTTCATGAAATAATAAAATGTCTCATTTTTATTCTGTCAGACATAACACCATGTTTTTACCAGTTCTCCCAGTCTCAACTTTGAAAAATGTGCCTTAGCGCTACTATGACAGGGTTAAAAAAATCTTCACCAAGGAGAGGGCTATAATTGAATGGAACCTGAGTAAAATTCTTTCTTTTTCCTTCATTATTCTTCCCCTTACCAAACCTGCTTTTGGCAATTTCTTCAATCATATCAGGACCTCCAAGAATACAGCTTTAAAATACATACACTAACATGAATAGCTCACAACAAAACTAATCAAACCGGTGGCAGATTTCTTTGAAACATCAATTTCAAAAGAAAAGAAGTCACATTTTGATTTTCACACCCACATATTAGTTATCAAAATCTAAAGCATACATATCCTGCTTTCCTTAAACCAGCTACTGTTTCAAACAGACCTACTAGGATCGGAATGACTAATATATAGCAATATATAACTACTACCAATGTATAATACAACCATACAGCAGTGTACAACTGCCGTTTTTTCTAGGGTTTGCAATCCAATGCTATTATTTCAATCCCGGGATTGGCCAAAGGATTAGGACTGGACTATTTATGAAAAATATTTACACATTAGCATAGTTGAACTAACACAAAACTGAAAACAAAGTTAACAAATTGGTTTAGTATTATTATTTATTGAAACAAATCAAAACAAAATTCATCATAAAAAAACAAATAAAAAATAGCACATAATTCAATAAAAATAGTACAATTTGAATTCATTAAATATTAGCCCATTTGAATTAAAAATTGATGTGTTTGAGATTTTCCAAAATTTTATTGTAAATTTAAAACAGAATAAAAAGCCCCTATTTTCATTGAAACACTGCATTTTTTAATGTTTAATATATTTAGAATTAATAACTGCATGTGGTAAGACATTCTAAGGAAGTAGATTTTATAAAATTAAATTATAAAGTCTGAGCAAACTTTTTTTCTTGACTAACTCACATATACCTGTACACATCATGGACAAAAGATGGAATGGAATTACATAAATTTTAAACTCTCTAAAAAAATTTTCTACTTATACAACTCCCACAGAGAAAAATACTTTTCTATTTTTTTTATTAAATATTATTAACTTATAACACTAGAAATTAATCATAAAAAAATACTTAAAAAAACAGACTTCTATATTAAAAATAAATACATAGTATATTTCTCAGTCCAATAAAAGTCTGTCTTTTAGTTTCCTCAAAAAAATGTTTTTTTTTCAAACTATTTTTAACTACATTTAAAATATTAATACATGTAATCTAATTTGAAAACATATTTATAATAATAAAATATTATTAAATTTATCTCTCCATAGATTAAAAAAGAAGGAAGCATTGAAATAACACCTATAACTAATTTATTTCACAAACTTTAAATATTCAGAAAGAATTTTTAAGAAATGCCTTTTTGATAATTCAAGTAGCAATAACAGCTTATGAGAATATATTTATAATAACAAAATATTACTAAAGTTATCGCTTGATATATAAAAAAAAATAAAATAAAGAGAAATCTAAAAGCACATCTTTTATATTGACTAAACATGATTCAGAAAAATGATTCACATAATTGATGATTCAGGAAAAGAAATCAAAATTTATTATTAAATATCAGACAAAGGAGTAACAATTTTTTTTATTACTGGGGAACAGCAATAAACATTGCAAAATGTCTCGTTTCAGATGTGAAAGCTTTACAACATTTTTCTGAAAATTAAATTCTTTGAAAATTTTGACTAGAAAAAAATTTCAAAATATAATTCAGACAAAAATTAAATCCTGGGATTAATTATTTTAATCCCAGGATTTTGGGAACTGAAGAAACATTGGGATCCCAGGACACCCTAATTTTTTCCTTTCATTTCAAACTTCTATTTCTCAGGCATACAGTTCAAGATAATTTGAAGGTACAAACATAAAAACAAAAAACCGAAAGAAAAAAAAGTACCAACAAAAAACAGAAACACTCAAATCCAAAAAAAGGCAACTAGTGTTTTTCAAAGAGAACCATAAAATGGTAAATCTTAATCTTCTAGAAGTCTTTTAAAAACATCTACAAATTTTAAAACAGGAATAGGAAACAAGAACAAAGAACACTTGACAATCTCAGAATAAGACTACATTTAAAAGTATAAGGGTTACTTAAGAAAACAGCAAGAATTAAATCATTATCTCACCATAAAATCTGAAAAACATTGTCACATCTAAAGGGCATACTAATCATCACTCCAGCTCCTTTCTATTTATTTATAATATTTCAAAATATATAAAATTACAAATTTCAAAGAAATCCAAAAAGTTAGAAAATTTAAATAAAAGATATTTCCGATTAGTTTTTTTCAATTGCATTCATAACCAAGTAAAATTAATTATAAGAAATATAAGAAAATGATTATCTTTTCTCTATCTTTCAATAACAAATAGTTCTAGATGCGAATTCAAGACAGGTTAATTATGTACAAATTACTTCAGAACTGAGGTGAAACAATGCGACTGTTGGTGTTTGAAATTTTTAAAATAGTAACACTAAAATCTTACCTTTCTTCCAATGTAATCCAAACACTTTTTCTGAATACACATTTTAACTATGCAAGAAGGTATCACTGACAAAATATTAGCATATGATATTTTAAAATACTCCTGTTAATTTTCTATTTTATTACAAGTTACAGCAACCATACAACAGAATTAAAAATAATAATCTGAAATTTGAAATCCTTAATTTTTAGATTTAATTAAAAAAATAAACAAAACATAATTCAATACCCTACATGAAATGTTCTCAAAAATTATTTTTAAACAGCATGCAAAACCTTAAGCTCCTTACCTTACATGTGCTCATTTATTTTGCTACAATTTCCAGACTACCACAAAACAAAAACAAATTTCAACCTATATATTATTTTAGGTTATTATTAGGTACAGTCCTAGCACAGCCCACTGCTGTTTTTGGCGCCAAAAACTTTTTGCCAAATGGTGTCAAACTGAAAAAACCGCGTTTTTCAAAATGGCGTCAAAGACCAAAACAAGATGAAAAAACGTGGTTTTTAAAGTGACGTCTAGGACTCAACCTACTTTTCTTTTTCATAAGAACACTGAAGTGGAATTATATAAGATAAATACATTGAATAAAATAAATTTAAACTATATTTACTTAAGGGTCTTAATCTATCGCAATCATCCAACAAAACCAAGAAAAGTGAAATTCATATCCATTGGTAGAACATGTAATGCCAGACACAGCTGATCTCAAACAAAATATATCCAGTATAAAATAAAATCATTTTGAATTATTAATACATGAAGAACAACTTTGTTACGAAATTCATTGTAAACATTTCATAATTATAAAAGTAAGCAATGCTTGTCCAATTAAGTACTATCTGTGCTTATTTGTTCAAACTACTTCATAGATAGTAGAAAAATTTATGTATCGTAGATATATCTACAGTTCCCAGTTTGTTTTTGATAGCAGATACAAATAGCTGATTATAAAATAGCTTTCTAATATTCTAGTTTTTAAATCAAGTAGAAAAACAAATTTTAACTTCAGTTATGAACATGACTGTGAGGGAAATCTTCAATAACATGGGCTGGGATTTACCACCGCCAAATTCTCTTTTCTAGCTAAAGGTCGATCGCCAAAACTTAACCTTTAGAGGAACCGGTTTGCAATAACCATAAGCGGTACGTTTCTCCGTACGGGGAAAACTCCGCGTAGTGATAAACTGCATTTCTGATATTCTGCTTCTTTTTAAAAGCTTTTATTTAACTTACAATGTATGTATGTATGTATGTATGTATGTATGTATGTATGTATGTATGTATGTATGTATGTATGTATGTATGTAATTTGTTCGGGTGGAATCTTGCAACTCAATTTTGAAGCTGATATCTTCCTCCCATTGAGCTGAAATTTTGTATACACGTTTAGTTTGGATGACAATGCATGTTTTGACCATTTATATTCCGATATTGCAATTAATTAAAAAGATATTAATTAAAAACGTTAAACTAGTTTTGGGCGCCAACTTGGATATATCTGCATTGTTGTAATAATTTTATTGTTACAACAATGACAAAAGTTGGCGTCGAAAATCGGTTTTCAGCCAAACTGGAATTTCATAACGTTGCGCTATTGACTGTATTTATTAACTTTGTCTAAAAAATAATTTCATTTCTACAACGTAAAAATAATCTAATTTCTACTACGTATGCAATTTTTTTACAAATTTCTATCTATTCTCTTGGATTTAAATTCAAAACAAAAAAATTTTTCAAGTAGATTGGTACATTGTATACCTTTCTCAAAGCTTTCAAGTTAAAATGAGATGGAGTATTGTGGAAATTCTTAAAAAATTTATCTAACTTTAATCTATGAAACTCAGACAAAAAATAATTACAGAATCGGAAAGATAATTTTTTTAATGTATCTTACCCATCAAAAAGGAATCCGCTAGGAAAACAATAAGAGAAAAATATTATCTAGAAATGCAATATATTTTCAATTAAAAAAAATAATTTTACAATAAAATGAAGTAATTTTTTAAAGAAATTTTTTAATTTTAAGCCTACGAGTAATTTAAATATACCTCATTTTATCACCAGTAATCTAAACACACACTACGACATGTGTCCTTAAATTTAATTACAAATAGAATCTGTTAATTTTATTTGAATTTATTTATTGATTTTTTCAAAATCAAGTTTCTAAAGATGATCTCAGCAATTAAAAAAAATAGATTCTTACGTAGAAGATATTCAATGTCCAGCAAAAAATTATCATTATTTGATAAAACTTTCTTTTTTGATTACAAAATGCGTTTTTAGTCTTAAGCATTTTATTGATTAATACAAATATTTAAACGCCTTTTGAAGTTTTTAATAAACAATTCAAATTTTCTTCTAATATGTTAGAGAAATACATCCCTTATCTTCAAAATATTTCAAATAAATAATATATTCTTTAAGTTTTTCAAAAATAGTCAAAATTTTAATTAAACATTTAATAACTTTGTCATTTATGAAGATAATCTCACTAAACCTTTTTTTTTCGTGTGTAGAACAATGTTAGCCAAAATCTGCATGAAGATTGAAAAAATTGCTTAAAAATTACGGATTTAAAAAAATTGTGTTTTTAGTCTAATACCATTTTGCGAGAATTAATTCAGCTAAACCAGGGATGGCGAACCAGCGTTCAATGAGTTGAACAGGCTGAGAAACCTGTCCAGCGATAACTAAAAAGTAAAAAATAAATTAAATGTAAAAAAACTTTTTTAAGAACAAGCTTTTATTTAAACGCGCTAAAAAGAATAAAATAAACTTTTCCTTTAAAACTTTTTTTACTATCAACTTATAACGTCATTACACAATTTATATGATATAAAAGCTTGTCGCAATATTTAAGTACTCATATTTACTTAGTTTGAATTTTTAAAAACCAAAATCAATCAGGTCAAGTTATTTATTTTACTTGTTTATCTACACAGGTAAATCTCGCGACAAGCTTTTATATCATATAAATTGTGTAATGACGTTATAAGTTGATAGTAAAAAAAGTTTTAAAGGAAAAGTTTATTTTATTCTTTTTAGCGCGTTTAAATAAAAGCTTGTTCTTAAAAAAGTTTTTTTACATTTAATTTATTAACGCTGATGTTCTCTACAAATATGACCAGTGTAGTTTCAGTAGTAGTTTTAACTATTTCTCGAATTCACTTTGAAAAAATTGTTTTTATCAAAATCAGATTAAAAAAACTTTATGCATTTATCAAATAAGTTTCAAGTTTTTTTTTTGAAGCAAATAATTATTATTTTTTAAAAACGAAGGTAAATTACAATATTTTTACAAATACAAGATATAAATATCAAATTAATCGTAGTTTAATTTTTTTGAAAAGTAATTATTTATCTAATCCACAGAAATTTCACGTATCTTATTCTAATTCTATTATTTGTTTTATCTTTATTATTATCTTTATTTCTAAAGGATATAATCACTCATGTTTTTCGAAATACTCAAAAACTTTACTGAATTTTCCTCCATTATATTTATTCAGAGCTGATTTATTATTCTCAACAAAGATTATATCATTTTTTCATACTGAGTCCCCCCCCCCCCTCGATGTAATAGTTGAAAGATAGGAAAAGAATATATACTTGCAGTACGGTATTTTATTTCACACATTTCATTACTTTTCTCTTTTTTTCGTTGATAGTTTTTCGAAAAAATAGTAATTTACAAAAAAGAGTTTATATTGCGTAAGTTAGTGATTAGTATAAGAAAATTCATTTCTGCTCTAGATAATAAAATCCCTTAAGTAAATATGGTGAAAATAAATCCTAAATTATTCCCGTAAGCAAATCAAGAATTCTTAACAACCAAAACATCACGACTCTTAGAAGATTGGATTTATTGAAAGGGGTAACTGTAAAATGATTTCTTATCTGCACCACTTGATTGATATAAAAAATTGATTCAATTAAGAGTTCTTTAGGGATATAAATAAATTTATCTTAAATTAACATTCAAAATTTTAGCATTTTTTTTATTAAACAAATTAACACAATTTTAAAAAAAAACTCTAGAATTTGCTAATGCCTTTATGAAATTTCTTTATTCCTTGCAATCCTACATGATTTTTTTTTTATTATTGTATCAACTTAATAAAAATTTTATTAAAGCTCTTGAATCATTTAATAAAACACTTTTACATACATATGTGTATATTTTATTTCTAAACAAGGTATAAGATGTAAAAATTCTTTTAAATGAAAATGAGTTATTTTCATTTTGTACAACTTATATTTCAATATTTCAACCATACACAAATACAATTATACGAAAAATTATAATTGGCTTAGTTTAAATATTCATGCAAAAATCAAAATAGAATTTGCATTCAGACAATGATGATGTGTCAAAATTTAAGTGTTCCTTAATTCATTGTTTTCTGACAAAAGTTGATAAACATTTAAAAACTTGTAAATCTCAAAAACTCAGAAAATTATCTTAAGACTATTTCATTATTACTAAAAGTTGAACTTTATATCAACTGCGAAATTTTAGAGTGTGAAAATGGTGGGAAAAAATAATGTGTTTAACTTTGTGTTAATGTGTGTTAACTTTTCTTTTTGCAAAACAAGAATGAATGTTTTAATCAACACGATTTAGAATTTTTCAGAAATTATAGCTAATTTTTAAAAAAAATGACAGCATTAATTTTAGATTTGTTTATAGATTATAGCCAATAAAAAATATAATTCATATGATTAATAGCATTTGGTTAATTTCAGAACTTAAAATAAGAATAAGTAGTAAAAAAAAAATGGTGATTTTTTTTAAAAGGGTAAGTTTTTATTCTTAAAAAATCATTTTATTGGTTAATTTTTTATTGTAAAATATCATATTTAGCATACCCCATTCAATTCTGTCATATATCACTACTTAGAAATATCAGCAACATTTTGAATTTTATTATTAAAAAAAAAACAAAAAACAAAAAAAAACAGATACTGTTATTTAATTTTTTAATATGCATATATTTATCAGAAAATAATATGCTTTTTAAAATTTTTAAGAGGACACTTTCTTTCTAAGCTCCATAATAATCAAATTTATATTATTTGAAGACTCCTACATTTCTCTTTGCATATTCTAAAAAAAAAAAATCTTAATGTGCATCTTTAAATTTGACACTTTTTTTTTACTGAATTCTGTGTGTGTGTGTGTTATTGCAGAGTTTCTTGATGCAATTATTTATTCTAATATCTTGAAGACAAAAATTTAAAACTCGTTTATATATCAAGTCATTAAATACTTTTTTCTACTAAACATAATTTTATTACAAAAATTTATTAACAAACTTAGTATAAAGTGTTTTAAATACTTTAATTTTATTTATTTACTTTACTGTTGCTTTTTTAATAGCAGACACAAAATACTATGTTTAATTGTTTTGAAACTCTAAATCGTCTGTGTTTTTTACGTATGCTTTAAAATATGACTTTTAAAATTTATTATAATTTTGTTTCACTTTTAATAGTGGCCGCGGTAGCCTAGTGATTATGGTCACGAACTCGATGCCGGAATGTAGCAGGTTCGAGTCCTGGTGCCACAGAAGACCCACCGTGTAGAGAAGGCCGATATACATTAAATCTGTAGAGGCTCAATGTTTTCCCCTTTGTTGTGGTGTGGTAAAGGGGCAACCAGCTCATGTGTCGTCCTTGTTTTTTGACCGAGGCTCAAAATTACGAAATCTTTCGCCACAAACCCTTTTGTTGCTTTATTGTGCACCTTTAATGTAATCCTTTCACTGTTTTGACTTTTCATACATTTTAATGAGATTTTTTTTTAAAAAAATCATGTATACAAATGAATAAGCATTTCTAAAACCACAAAGGAAAATTTTTTGAAGTTTTCTCTTCGCAATTATACTTGAAAAATTTTATTACAAAAATTCATTAACAATGATTAAAAATCTTTAAAAAATATATCTTTTGTAAGAAACAAAAAAAAAAAAAAAATCCAGTATATAATTTTTTTAAATTCTTGTATGATCTGGAAGTCAAGCTAGATGCGTGTAGGCAAAAGTTCTCCCAGTACCTATGCAATATTTTTTCTATGAATAATACATTTTATATGAAACATATAGCGGTTAGTGGTGCTGATTGCTGTGCTGTTGGGCCTGAGTTCGAATCCCAGAGAAGGCATAGATATTTGCCATTGAAGAGTGCCTTCGTGCGGCATAGGGGTACTCTAAATAGCCGTCGAGCCGCAAGTCTTCTCGTGAGGTCGATGGAAGGGGAAGAGAGTTTGGAAGCCCCTGATTAACCACAGAGTGTTCTCCCTTAAAATTGGAGTGGAATAGAGCTAAATCGCTCTGTCAGCTGTATGGTGCTCAAAGCTGCGGATAACGACAAGCGTAAATCTAGCACCTTGTCAACGATGAATTTCGTAGGCCATGGTTTAATATTACTATTGGTTACTGTCGATCAGGTGCATAAGTAATAACAACAGAATTTTTCACCAGGCAACAGATTTTTATACACGGGAATGTGTACTGCAGAGATGTCAAGTATTGCAGTTTTCTAATGTATAAAAGAAAGAAAATGAAAGTGACTGATTTTAAAGAGTTAAAAAACTGAACTTTTAAAAAATGATTAGATTTTCTTGAATAAATTGATTAAATCAATACTTAAATTCAGCATTAAAAATATGTTTAAAACAAACACGTTTCTGTTCTTCCCGATCTGGGATTTTATTCTTTAAAAATTTCTCAATGTATTTGACTGCATGTAAAACATGAATCCGTTTGCAGTAATTTACTTAATAATTATTTATAATGATGACTTCGGTACAATATGATGGGCATTAATTCATAACACAGAAATGTATCATTTGGTTCGAATCTATAGCTTAATGGTAGTATATTCACTATGAAAGTTATTCTCAAAATTTTCTTTGAATTATTGATTTCTGCATGAATAACCAATTAACTAAAGATCATATTACCGTAAAAGAGAGTCAAGGGAATGTGTCATATAATCACACAAAAATATAAATTTTAATTTGGATAATCGACTGATCTCAAGCGCGCGCAATTCTGAACTGTTGTACCAGTTAATTTAACTTTATATCTGGCCGTTTATAAATTTAAGTAAACACATGTTGCGAAATTATAATAATTTGAAGGGGGAAAGGTGATATCTCTCTTTTTTAATCGTTATATTTAATCAACCCTTTTTATTGCTAATGGTTACCTTTTAACTATTAAATTTAAGAAATATTAAATAATTTTTCATGGTACTTATAGGGAAGTATTCAATTATAATTAATATTTCATTTCAGCAAATCTATTTATTTTAGCATTATTTAACATCAAAATATAAATAAATGTTAAAATGTATCATACTTTGTAAAAAATAATGTAAACATTTAATATTCCTAGCTTTTTAATACTTTGATTGATTTCAAAACAATATTAGTTTTTTGAAGATAAGGTTTAGAGATGGGTTCTATATGTTCCCCACCCGCAGTGAGGCTCGAGGCTCATTCCCCTTTTCTTTTTGTTCAGAACTAAGGATAACGATTCTCCTGGTCTTTCACATTCGATAGGAGTCACAATACGTTCCTATAGACCCCTTTTTTGTCACGAATAGGGGAGTGGTTCAAATACCTAAAAACTACCCTTCAAGTTATACTACGAATTTCTTTTTCCTTTATTTTTGCTGTGATTCTTGTCTTAAACTGAGGATCATAAGTTTAGATTTCATTTTTTTAACTAATAATTTCATTATAAAAAAATCCGCAGTTATAATTAAATTTTAATAAGAAATATAATGATTTTCGTTCAGTGATTAATCATATAAAAAAACTAGCAATTACTCACCCGTTGAATTCATTTCACTTGTTATAAAATAAGTCCCTGAACCTGACGATTGAATATATATTTATCTCTATATTTATTACAACTGAAACACACAAAACCTACAATTGTCACACCAATTCGAAAAAGTTTATGAAGTTTGTATTCCTTTTATATATATATATATAACTTACTTAGAAAAAGTCACAACATTTTAAATTTTACTATCAGCGAGAGAAAAAAAATCAAATGCACCCATTCAAATAATTAATATTCCCATTCTTATGAAAAAATAAGAAAATTTTTTAGAGTTAAAGAAAGCCAACTCTTAAAAACGTGAATCTGAAATAAAATTCAAGTGTTGATTATCACATCTAATTTTTAAAAAATTTAGCCGATAAATAAACTCATAAAATCTACTTATCTGATCACGTACATATTTTTTTCAAAAAATGAATGCTGTTTTAAAATTAAAGCATTAACAAGTAATACAAAAAAATCTTTTTAAGTCAATTCCTACATTGACTGTCTAAAACCGGTAATTATTTTGATTTAACTAATTAACTGGTAGATAATGAATTAATATTTTAAAAAAACTGTGTTAATGTCAAGTTTCATCCTCTACAAGTTTAAAAAAATTATTTGATCTTGATAGGATGAATAGAAAGTAGTTTATTAAGGATTGAAAATTTGAACAAGATAATATAGAGAGAGAGTGAGCTAATATTAGGAATTGAAAAAAAAATAAGGAATATAAAATTTCTACATTATTTTTATATGGTATGATTCATTTTTAATTTTGAAATATGCTCTGATGTTAAAAACACCTAAAATAACTAATGTGTTCTGGTTTTTTAGTAATCGAATTTAATTAGAGCGTTGTGCACTAAAGGTAAAAAATATGCATGTTTTATTGATAAGCTATAGGTACATATTCAATGACTTTTGGCAGAAAATTGTCCCATATTCAATGCATCGCTAAAAATTATTCAACATTTATTAAACCTTAAAATGAAAATTTAAATAATAGCAGTCTCTATTTTATTAATTAAAAAATAACAAAAATGAAAATTACAGTCATTTTAAAATTAATTTAACATTGAAATTTAATAACATGGGGTTTTTTTTGGCAGCAGACTTCAAATTTATATGCAGTCACACCTCAGCTAGAACGTTTAATTTGAATTCTATTCACTACCATACATCATTCGAAAATTTGAGATCCCGTTTCTTATATTAAGTCGCGCTTGCAGAATTTTACAAAGTGGATTCTTGGTAAAACCAGGATTCGAACCCATGATTAATCTTCTAGACTGCGATCCATTAAAAAAGATAAAAATTGTAGAAATACCTAATACGAAGTAAAAATAGACGTGAAAACTAAATACTACTTAGAATTTTCTTTTAGAATATAAATTTTTATAAGTAGGTCTGTACTGTGGAAATCTGTCACGAACTGATAAAAGAAAGTAGAAAATGGACAGATTTTAAAGAATTAAAAAAAAAAAGATTTCTTTGGATGGAAAATAAATTGACTGATTTGAACATGCCAAATTGTATCAAAATTTTAAAATTTCATATGAATTTTATTAAATTTACCAATAATTTTATTTTACATAATTATTCCACTTAACAAATGGTTAGAAATTTGTATTGTTTTTAATATAGCAATTATAAATCAAATAATAAATGGAATGTTTTCAGTATCAGAATGTTTACTTAATTAAACCAATCCTTAAATTAACTTAATAAATTTATTAGTATTAAATTCTAAAACGATGTAAGCAAAATACAAATTTTACCTCCAAGATGTATACACAATATATGTAGAGAGAGTAAGACCTTATCGCTCCCTATAACGTGCCATATTAAATAAGTATTAATAATATATAATTCAACCTTACATTTATTTTAACTAAATAGTTTTGTACAAGGAAAATTTTAGATACTTCCATTCTTTAACGATATAACTACTTAATGTTTTATATAAAAATGACACCTTTAAATTGAGGAAAGTTTAGTTTCACAGAAAACGGGACGACTATTTAAGGACTGAAGAGTAATAATATCCAGAATAGTGAAATAAATATGTTTCTTTTGTCAGTAAAATTTTTAAAAAATAAACGATATGCAATGATAAAAGAAGGATTTTTTCAACAACATATATTTGAAAGAAACATATTTACTATTTAATGTGATATAGGTGCTGGTAGAGACGTTCTCTTTCTCATTTGTTCGTTTTCCCTCTAGTTATTATTTGCACTCTTTGCAGAAAAATGTATTTAAATATCACAAATTTTTTTAGCCTAGTTCGTTTTAAACTCATCTTCAAGAGTGAAAAAATACAGGTAATGGGCTCAGAGGCGGATTAAGCACCTGGCGGATCTGGCAGCCGCCAGGGGCCCCAAGATGATAGACTTCAGTTATAAGTTCAACGTGCAACAAAAAAATTTTGTACTCATATTGCAAACCCAATGATTATCCACGATTTAAATCGTATAACAATTAGTGTTGCCCTCATATATTGCATGTAATTGCGGTTGAAATCCGTTTGTTTTTTGCTTTTTTAAAAAAAAAATGTTTTCCTGAACTTTGGTCTTTAATATATGTTTTCGGTTCCAAGTTTTTAAAAAGTTGATCCCAGATTTCTTATATTAAAATAATGATCCCAGATCTCAGACTATAAACAACTACCAATGTTTAGTTCTTTCGAAAGAATTTAGTATTTGAAGGTTCGTGATTTATTGTTATCTGGATTTTCGTGTTTATATTTTGAGAATGTGGGGAAAGAGATCGAAGCAGTGTCGGATTAAACGACATGGAGGCCCCTAGGCAGTCGAATTCTCGGGCCCTGTAGCCTGTTTTTGAGCTCTAACAGAAAACAGAACACGCTTTTGTGGGCCCTAAAAAGCACGGGGTCCATAGGCAATTGCCTACTCCTCCTAACGAGTAATCTGGCACTGGATTGAAGTATTTTTGTAAATTTAGCATCAGTTTTATTTCAGTCAGCATGACAGAAATAGCGAAATATTTAAGTGAGATTGAAATTTCTCTAAATTGATGAATGAATAAAATAGTGAAATAGATTAAAGTAATTTTTCGAAAAAAAAAGGTAGAGCAGCGTTTCTCAAACTGTGGGGCGCACCTCCCCCGGAGGGGAAAGCGTGATAACCTATGAGGGGGGGGGCGAGCATATGGAAAATAGAAGATTTAAAAAAATTAGTTTTACTGACATGAAGTAAAGCAAAATACTTTCTGACACAAAAAACACACATTACATTGCTATAATTTATACATATCATCTGGCGATATTACGTCATCGAAAATAAAAGGCTCCTAGCTACAGGTGCCCCTTACATGTGTAAGCAAAAAGTCGTAAAATATTATCAATGGTCTTTTACCATTGATAACATTTTACCAGCTATTTTACGTTTATAAAATAGTATGTCACTGGCTTAAAACGATATAAGTTTTTCGTGTGAATTCTGAATCTCAGGAAACGCAATAAAAAAGTTTAAAAGCTGGTAAAGTTACTCAAAATAATGAGAAGACAAGGAGTGGTGTAATCTGTGAATGTATGAAAAACTTCTCATTCAAAGCGGATCCACAGAAAGATCGTTTGAAGGGAAATTACAGATAACACTAGGATGGAAAAATCCATTCAGAATGTTATTTACCTGTAAATTACAATAACCCCTTCGTCTATTGATTGATTGACTGTAATAAACGTCGTACTAGAAGCTATAGGAAGGCTTGGCCCTTAGTCGGAATTTTTTCAGAGATGGTCCAGTGAAAGAGAATATTATACTTTATTAATACAGGTTCTCTTTTATTTCTGTAACAGCCAAAGACTGGATGTGCATTATGGTGAGCAAGGGCTCGATAACTGCTACCCGTTTCGAGAAAAGATAGGACCATAAGCGCCAGAAGTCTTCCGTTACCCTCCAAGTCTATAGTTAATTATTTTTTTAAGGAGTATCAAAATGAGTTCGCAACGTTGGTCCTCTGGGGAAGGGGGAGGGGGGCGTTAAAGAAGAATTTCGGCACATTGGACAAAAGCACGATCAAGATTTATGACAGGCTTAAGGACAAATGAAAAGAATGGGACAGAATGACCCTGAGAAAAATACCCTTTTCGAAGTAAACTGAGGAAATTTTGCGTCAATTTGACTTCCGAACTAATTTCTTTTAGCTTCCTACGCTTATACAGACAAATTGGAGAGCCGTGTTTAAACAACAAAAAAAGGTAACTATATTTTCTTTTTAAAATTCTGTTTTAAATTTTAAGATTTAATGCGCAGGTATTTTAATCAGTGCGTAAGATAAAGTGAAAAAAAATATTTGTCGCATTTGTGTCATTACTATTTTATTTATTTATTTATTTTTCAATTTACATACATAAATATAAATAACTGCCATCAGTTTCTTAGAATATTTTTATGATTATTAACATATTTAAATGTGTTTTCGTAGCTTGAATCTTAAAACATTTTCGATTGTGGCATGTTATTCAAATGAAAAAAATATTATTTGCCTCTCTTATAAAAATAATTTCTTGAGTAGGTTATGAAAAGCGATACTAGTTCATTTAAAATACAAACATTAATGAGATTTTGAGTACATTCATTAATTATTTACCAAACTTAAAAGAATCCTAACAATAAATCGAAATTGAAA
>BMAO01015179.1:0-24189 GCA_019973975.1 Trichonephila clavata | reverse complement strand
TGCGATGAGGAAATACACCTTTGTGATCAATGTAAGCAAACTCGACACTTGATCAGAAAAATAAAGTATCTTTGATAGGACGGTGTCAAAAACTGACAAAATTCACCCATAACGATGAGTGAATTGTTTTCATCGCTAAATAAACATTTTCCTGAATAGTTTGGTTTCGTTTCATTAACCATATCAGAGATGCAGATTGAAGAGTTCAAGATTCGTTTTTGTCATCTTGAATATCATGGAAACTAATGACGAAACCAACATCTGGGTCCCCATTACAGTCTTCAAAAACTTCCACAATGTGAGCAACACGAAATTTCTGAGGTCAATTGAATTTGACTAAGTTTACTCCACGCTTCGTCGCATAAGAGTTTTGAATCCACGGCCTACTATCTACCAAACTTCTCTATTGAGCAGGTTACCTAAGTTCAACGTTCTGCGACGAAATAGAGACCAGAATTCGTGTCATAACATGGTACTCGAGAACGGCGTTCGGTAAATCGTGGCTCTTCACATTTCGGCCTCTATGTATCAAGTAAAAAAAGAAATTTGCCTTATTCTACGTAAATTCGAAAGCACCCATGACATTTAAACCCTTAACAGCAGTGACCAAAATTTATGACATACTTAAAGGTGAATAAAAAGACTGTTGAAAGAGCTTTCAAATGCAAGAACAATCTAGTCAATTATAATCGTTATTGTAAACATCGTATTGTATAAAGCACTTATGATATTATCGGTACGGAACATAATTTCCAACATTCTAATATTTTGACGATGGTAGAATCGATCTACAGAAATAAAAATATCTTCGATAATTCCTAGTTTTTGAAGGAATAAAAAATATTACTATGTATAAACGTTATTTAAATATTTTTTAAATATATTAGTTCGCACACGACTGTCTAGATTGCGACGCCTGCTCATTATAAATAACTCTTTTTTCTCTCTTCTTTTCCCAACCTCTGCTTTTGGAGTTCGTGACTCCATCATAAGGCCATAGGACTTCTTTCGTTGGTATAATATGCATATTCTAAGCCCGAAAAACTTTTTTAGTATATTTAAAATATTCTTTTAGATAATAAAACACGTAGAGTTCGATTGCTAAGAACAACCGAATCCTTTCTTAAGGGAGTTTGCTTTACGGGAGTGAGTGAGAGTGAGAGAATATTAACGTCGCACTGTTCAGCTAGCTACACGAGGGCTTTTGGCTACAGACCTCGTAATTTTGAGCCATGGTCAAGTGACGAGGACCACACCTCAGCTGGCACCCCCTATCCTAACTACCACGCCAAATCAAAGGGAGGACGTTTGAACTCTCGACATATTTAACGTGCATCGCGCCGCTACACGGCGGATCTTCAGTGGTGCTGGACTAGACATGCCAACCACGAGTCCGGTACTTTGACCACTTAGCTACCACGTCCCGTTTGCTTTACGGAAAGATATTTTTTGAAAAACCTAAAGATATAAAATATACTGTAGAGAAACTAGCTTCATGATAAACATCTTCATACAGATGGACTGATTAGCAAAGATGTTTTAGGCAAGTTCCGCAAAAATACGAGATCTAACTCATTTTGAAAAACTTGACAGCACAAGTGCCTGTTTATCCATTGGGCGCTTGGGGCAAGTGCCCAGAGTTCCTGATGGGTCTTATGGGCACGGGTAGCTGGACTTAACAAGATTTTCTGGCTACAAATTTCGATCCGGGGGCCTATAGATCTTCTACGCCCAGGGCCCGAAATGAGCCTAAAATGGCACTGAACAGCACCAAAAACTTTCAAGACTCTCAGAAGATTCATGTGGCTTCATTAGCACTATGTATCGATAATTTATAAATGTAGTATTTCGAACTACGGTCAAGTGTGGAGAGCATTAGCTGAGTCGGCACCCCTTTTACCAAACCTCTATGCCAGATCGACATTAGGATTTCGATCCTATACAAATTTAGTATGCCCTGTTACGTCACGGATCTTTAGTGAGCTCTTTCCCACATTTCACAGAAACAACGCAGGTCACGAGTTCGTCACCTGACCACTTGGCTACGGTGGTCACATTTAACACGATTAAAAATGCGTGCGAAATGTTCGAGAATTTTTTAATTTATCAACTTATTGCAAAATACAATTTAAGAATTAAGAGAAAAACGAAGTTCATCCTTAGTTTTTAGTTTCAAAGCTGAAATTGATGAGTTACCAGACTGAAGCGTGGACGAGTAGGTAAGACTAACAAATATTGAATTCCGCATTTCCATAACAGTTGAATTTAATATATGTTACAGAAAGTAAGCTTATTCCTTTCCCAAATTTCTTAAAGATTATTAAAAAAAATATCTTTAATTGAAAACTAGGGCGTTGAGGCGATTTATTGAAACATCGCTGACTTCACATGAATACTGCACTGCAAATTAAATGTGTGGTATAATGTGCAGACTGCAGAAAATTTAATTCAGTTGGATTTTCAAGCTGTTTCATGGCTTAGCACAAAATTGTGACTAGATACCAGCCCAAATTTAGTCTATAAACTGAACACGATTCAAAATTCGCAACATAAGGTTCAGTTTGATTTTTATCACGAGCGTTAAATATGAAAATCATGCGCAAACTTGCAATTTCTAAAATTTATATCATATGCATACGAATAAACTCTTAAGTCATAATAATTCATTGCTAAGCCGAGAATTAAAAACAAAAATTTGCACTCCATTCTAACTTGACATTGACTTTCACTCAAGGTGTTTATTTTTTTCTCTCCTTCGCCAAGAATAGTTTCTTCAACAAAACCTCATTGAAGAGAAACCTTATCAATAGATCACACGTTTCCCTTTCATGTCTCATTACCAATCTGCGTCATTACGGAGATCAAAAGTTTCGATAGAATGCCTCCTAGCGAAACCGAATACCTTCGACCCATTGTCCCACTTATGCTATTGCTTTCAGCCCTCCAGTGTGAAGAAAACCCAATATAAATAGCTTGCCCAGCCGGTTTCTTTTTCTTTTCTTCTCATCCAGCCCCACGCCTGAAACTAACCGAGAAATGTCTTGACCATTCACTGAAACGACAGAAATGTGGACGCGCCTACCCCTTTTTCTTCGATAGAGATGACTTCACGAGACAATTTAGAATGACGCGTCATGCCACAACGCCCTTTTCCTGAGAATAAGGTGGGTGTAAGGGCAATCATCTTGCAATCATGCATGATTGCATATCGTACAAGAATTGGAGTATTCTACTCTGTCCTATCGACAAATTGGATACAAGAAAAGATGTATATAGAAACTCAGTGTTAAAGTAATACCAGAGCTAGAATGAATGAGAATTGCACAAAAAGTACACAGTAATTTTTCAACTTCAGTTAGTTTTTAGACTCGTGCCTATGAAATTGAAGCTAAATAACGTAACATTCGTTGTATTGTTTTAGTTGGCATCTAATTGTTTCATATGAAATTTGTGATTGCGAATTTATTTCGGTTTCTATTTACACTGAGATGAAAACTTTGAAGCAGACGAATTTCATTCGTGGAATTTAAAGTAATATGAATTCGATATTTATCATATGCGTATGCATGGTGTTTTATACATATTTAAAGAAACTTATAACGAATAATTCTTTACCCTAAAGTACATCATAAGAAATTAAAAACTAGCATTTTTGTTCCTTTAAAGTTATTTTTCGTAAGAACTCGAATGAAAAGAATTTTGCAGATTTGTGTGTGATATATGCTAGATTTAAATGTAAGAAAAAACGTGACTATATATCAAATTGGTTCGAAAGTAAAATGAGTAACATCTTTCTGATTCAATTCTGAATCAACTATTGCTGTACAGGTTATTACGACCAATGCACAGTATATACACAGCACTATACGTCAGCTGTATAGCTACAGATATACTCCTATAAACATGTCGATGACGCGAACGCACAAGATTTCACCCATTCAAAAAGTGTCTTAAAGCGAACAGCACACTGCGCGTGCGCGAGTCAGAGCATGTCGGTGACGCGAACCCATAAGATTTCCCCCTACCAAAAAGTGCCCAACGCCGCTAAAGAAGTTTTCACTTCAATAAACTTTTAGGAACTAAGTAGCTACTTTTAAACCGTTTTAACACAAAGGGCATATTTTGAATAGGACGTGCTACAAACCGTAGGAACCTATAAATATACCACTTCTCAATATAATATTTGATACAATTCTTTCAGAATGTTTAAAAGAAAATTTCAATTAAAAATAAAAACAGGAAATATTTTTTCAGTGCACAATGCACTCTTTTCAAAACATCCAAATACACAAAGAGACACCTGTTCATGTTTACATTTCATGTTTTTGATTGATATCTAATACTAAAACCGTTATTATAGTTAGGCGCATTATTAAATGTAATGTAGCATTCACTGACGGCTAAGTATTTCTAATACACAAATGAAACCAATTTCCGCACACAAACTTCCAAATCAAACAGTGAAAACAAACCGGAATCAAAATTGTTTCCCCATTTCAAGCGGAACACAATCCCTTCCGATAAAGAACAAAAGGAACAACGGGACCCAGGGGAGAAACTTCTTTGAACAGTAATGAGTGACCAGCGCTTGACCGCAAACCATTATTCCATGGGCATTCCGCCGGGGCCGAAACGCACAAAGGTCGATGCTCGTTACGCCTTGCAAAGCCTAACAGAGCGTGCTTTGACAATCGTACCATTACTGATTTAAAAAAAAAAATCCCACGAGCGTCTTTCCATACAATACATACTCGAAACGGTCAGAAAATCGATACATTCTGACATTTATTGTGGTCAAGTGGTATAATCTGTATAATATAAATATATATAAATGTTTCAGTTTCAAAGATTATATCAAACTAAATAAGTACAAAGGATTAACAGATTTTATGGAGTAACAAACCAATGGCGACAACTTGCGACAAGGGTAAGCCTCTATAACACAGTAAAATAACAAGGATCATTCCCGATTGGATGTAACATCTCGCTAGAGGTTATACAAGAGTTATTGATCTCATAATTTTGAAAAACAGTCGTGTGACGAGGTAAATACTCAAGCTGGTAACTTTTTTCCCTAACACAACGCAAGAGGACTTTGTTCAGGTCCATTTAACGTGCTTCACAGTCCCAGTATTCTCAAAATGTCTCTTTGATAGAATCAAAACTCGTAACCGCGAACACTAGAAAGGATGACTTGTGTGTGGTAGTGTTTTATTTAATAAAATATATACCTCCACCTCTCTCTCTCTTGCAAAGGTATTCGGAATTAAACCTCAAACTCATAAACATCTGGTTGTGCAATTCAACTGCTTTGTTAATGAAAATCATAGAATGTAAAAAGTAACCATAAAACCAATTTACTTCGTTCATAGAATATTTTTTAAGTAAAGAATGGGTTAGTCATAAATGTGTGTGTGTGCTGGTGCACTTAGAGTAAATAGTAAATTATGATGGTATATATCGTTGACACAAACATTAATCATCCAAAAAGAATCGATTACATTGTAACGCCAAATGCTGCAACATTAAATCTTCTTGGAAAGAAAAATGAAGTTAAAAATGTCAAAGTCTCAAATCAATGTCATATTCATTCGTAGAAAAAGCATTTGCTATCACGATACCGACTGGAGTTGCGGTTGTTTGTTTAGTAGAGCCACGTCTGCTCAAAACGAATGGAAATAGGTTTCGGGCCACTATAAAGCAATAACAGCCACGCGGCAGGGCTATTATACATTGTGGATCAAATTAATTTCATTGGTGTGTATGAAGAGTAGGGTGCCGATTCTGGTGTCGACTTCGACATCTGATCCTAGTTAGAAATTACGCATTGCTTACGTTAAGCGGACATTTTAATCCAGCAGAAGTAGATAGAATGAAACGTTCAAGCAAACAATTTTTAAAAAAAAGCAATTATGGCGGTGTTGTAAAAGATGGAAATGAATGAGCTTACAAAATTTCTTTTGGACTTATAATCATCTCACTATGTTAAGAGTCGGGGCTTAGCAATTTTTGAACTAGCATGCAAATATCGAAAACATGGAGATTCTTTGATTGATGCCCAGATGTCTCGAATTTAAAAGGAAGGTTTGCATTTCGCAACAGCACACAGGAATTTTTTGTTCGAAGAGAATCATTGGAGCTTGCGAGGCGGCGTCGAGGAACGAAGGAGATTTGGGTCGAGTGCGACGGCGATTTGCCATTTTTAAAACTAGGTTAATATCTCGTAAATGATATCGAAAAGAAAAAGTCTCATACCTGATGCAGCTGACAGGCGCAATACGAACAAGGTCTTTTCACGCAAGCGACATGTGAACTACGCAAGGATTGTGTTATGGATCGCAAAAGGAAAACGTATACGAAATGAGATTTTTCACACATTGTAAAAATCGGTGCCTATGTTTGTTTCTTGTATAGCACAATACCCATTTGGAAAGACAAAGTTTTGACTCCAAGCCTTTTGATAAATTTTCACGTTTAAGAAGTATATTAACTGAATTTCATATCTTGCTTTGTGTTGGTTAATGTTTCTTTAGAACCGTATTGGCAATATATTTTGAACTATGAAGACGACACCTAAACTGATATTCCATTCGCTACACTTCCACGTATCACAAAAGGAACAATATGATATCCAGCAATCTTACACATTACTTCATAGCAGTGGCGTAACGGAGAACCACCCTGCAAAGTAAGGATCAGGGCTCCAAGCCGGATCTTACAAAATATTGCAAGACTATGCATACTTGGTATCAGTTAGGCTCTGGGCCCCCTAGAATCCCGCCCCTCCCCGATGCATGGGTGTACGTTACACCACTCCTTCTATAAGGGTAATTTTTCACTAAGATCCAGAAACTTAAATGGTCGGTTACTTATTCCTTACGCTGCCTCAAGGGTTTTGTGACCCGAGTACTGAGGATAAACGTAATAGGATAATTTATTTATTAGCTGGTTTAAAAGAATAGCTAAACCTTCTTTATCAGAAATTAGGGTTCAATTTTACTTGAGAGAGATCACATGAACCAGACTCATTTATTGATTAATGTTAATTTAGTATTGGAAAAATAGCTTCAATAAATCCAAATATCACATACCATTAATAAAACAGAAGATTCCTTCAGAAAAAAATACATGTATTTTAATCTAATGATGTTTAGTAGAAAAGCATTGCGAAGATAAGCCATTAAAATTTACCATTTAATTACCAGAATAATTATTTTCTCGAACTTTTTATTTACAATCGGTTCCTGTAAAATTATAGCAACATATAAATAGATACATGCAGACATCTTTCGAAATTATCTCGTTCACATTCTAAAATTTTTTTTTATTTATAAATAAGTTTAGTTCATAATAACCAATCTAGGCACATTTTCTGTAATTCTTGATTTATCTGCTTCTGTGACCTGCTTAATTTTAAATTAATCTTTCAAAACTTTTCTTAAGCTAATTAGTATTAAATCCTACATAGATCATTTTATTTTTTAAAAAATATTTTTTTATAAAAAAATATTACATAAATTGTAAAATATTTATGTAAATGTTTATGTTTCAACCCACTAACGAGCAAATTGTTTATGTTTTTAATTATCGGTACAAAGATTTTCGAATGCTACACTTACTTATTTTGCAGAGCGGCATTTTCTTGCTTCACTTTGTTGTACCTCTGATCTGTGTTAATTTGATTGTCGGTCAGAGTTGCTACCTGTTGCTGAAGCTCATTGACCTGCCAGAGAACAGAAAGCGTTCAAATTAAATGAGAATTAAAACAAAAAGTTATGTAAAAAAAACTCCAATGATTTGGTATCTAATTTATTGAGGTTTAGAATTTTGTGTCAACAAGCAATGGAATCGGTTTCTAAAGCTTGTTGATTAAAGAATATGGTTTTGCAACAGTTAGAAACATTGTTAGAGTGATATTTGTTATTTTATTTTCCTCCGAATAATTTATGAAGTATTTCTGCTACTGCTAATATAAATAAACTAAGCCAGAACTTCACTAGCTAATTTATCACGCAACGTAAGCTCTGAAATAATTTATAAAGTTTTAAATCGATGGGATCCTTTCAAATTCGACCAACGCCCAGTTGTTTGCATGCATAAGATACATCATACTAATATTCGAATCAATGCACTCAAGCGCGCGGATTCTTCTCCTAAGAATGTCTTCGCCAAATGTAAGAGAGCCTGAACTAAAGGCGGAGCACATTTTCACGCAGAAGATTTGCTACGTTGTAATTCATACATCTGTTACAAACATAGCGTTTTTAAAATTTCAAAATATTCCATAAATAAGTAATTTTTCATTTTAACATGTAAAGGTAGATAACTCCTTCAGCATTACAGTATTGGGGGAGGGGGGGGGATGAAACATATTTTTTTTATGCTAGAAAATATGGGTCAACTCCCATTATAAAATAAATACAGTAGAACGTCGTTCATCCGAATGTGACCATGCAGTACGCGAAAACGGACACTATGCGAATATTGAAAATCATCACATGCGGGAAACGTGCTTGAAAAAAAAAAGCAAAATAGGTGCAAAATGTCGTAATTATACCTTTATTGTGGAAACTAATCGCTCTGCCATTGTACACCTTCGTGTTTTCGCTGCAAGGTCTCTGAATCTCTAGAGCAGCAGTAGTTGAGTAGAACAGCACTCTGATTGTTGTTCGTACCACTCCATAGCTGTCTTTAATACAGAAAAAAGCGTCAGCATTTGATGGATCCTTGCTACTTTCCTTGTTGTTGTCCTAGTCCTTTTCCGTTTCATCGTCGAAAGGGTTGTATTTTTCTTGCAATGAAGCCTCAAACTTTAATTTAGCATTTGAAATCCATCATCTTCTGCACTGCATGTCATCCAGGTTTCTACATCAACACAAAACTCAACAAAAGAGCACGTATATGCCCCCTCACTAGGAAACAAATTGAGCTTGTGTTTACCAAATTGAGCAGATGTTTACCAAATCACACAACTGAAATTTCCCAAATATCCCTCACCTTGGGTTTTCCCGTCACTTTTTGACCTCACGCGAAACAACTGTTAAGCATTGCACTGTTCGAAAACGTATCCGGACTTTGGTTCGGATATTTGACGCTCCGGATAATTAACGTTCGGATAAACGTTCTATTGTAACATGATAAAACGCTCTGCGCTCTAAAGGGCAAGGAAACCAGAAAAAATATCAACGTTGGAGCACCTTTACACCTAAAAAAATATTCCGAATTCGCGTCCTATTGACATTACACGATGAAAGCCTTGGATTATTTACAATAAAATAGCGAGACTTGTTGACGGTCTATATGTACAAAACCGAACAATTAATACAAGTTACAAGTCTTCGAGCAAAACTTGGCCACAACGAAGCTCATGAACTGATTTGTTGGAAATACAAGATTGCTTTTATCGTGTGACTATGACGCCACATGAGTGTTTGAACTGACTGGCTAAAAACACGTGGTTATCGCTATCATGTGATTAATGACGTCACATGAATTTAGCCCATTGAATATTTATGTAATAAAAAAAAAAAGGATGGATTTTGTTGGAATTATTTTTAAAATATTAGAATTGAAAAATAAATCCTTCTTTCAGAACTTTCTTTTTTCAATATTCTTGGGTAAGTGATTGGTGACTTGATGTTATTATTTATTCTACAATCGATTTTAATTCATAGTACTTCTTTTACACAAACAGCTTACAACTATTAACTGAATTAGCGTTTTTGCTACCGACAAATATTTAACTAAAAAATGCTTGTAACCCTTACGGCAACATTTCGACTAGTTTTTGTTTAACTGGTTGTCCGAGTCATATCAGTGGCCAAGCAAAACCACACAAATAACAAATGAGAAACGACCCAGTCGTGAAATATATTTCTCTCTTGTCCCTCAATAGTAGTCCAGAAATAGTGCAGACAAACAAAGTTCACGTGCTACGACATCATAAAATACGGAGAAATCCTGAGGTAAAGATCATAAACGTCGTCAACTTCCTACTCAAAGTGAATTTATTCATCGTACTCGACAATCAATGGCTACTCACTCCGAAATGACCGGAAAGGGATTCTTATTTGAAGTTGTCGGGGTAAAAGGAAGCTGCATATTATGTTTGCTATTGAGAAAAATTATAGACCTTTGTTGCAGGGAGGGCAATTCCGACATTCTTTTTCCACTCGAGTAACTTTTCTAGAAACGTTTGGGAGCATGATTCACTTTTATTGACAGACATCTATTTCTACATATGTAGAAAAGAATCGGAAACCAGAGAGAAAACTTTTGTTTTGATTTGAAATTGCTGCTGTTGTTTCTAATGCCACCCGATTGACAGCGACAAACTGGAGCACACGAAATTCAACTTAGAAAAAGGTTATTTTAGCTATTATACATTTGCCGTTAGCCACAGCTTTGAGAACCCTGCAGGTAACAGTACTTTTTAACTTCGTTCCATCACAATTTAGAGGGAAAACATTCTAGGGTGGCCACGAGGCCTCTCACTGTTCTTCCAGTACCACAAACCTCTCAAAGACTTTCGGCTCGACGAATGTTTAGAGTATCCCCACGGTGACAACACATAACATAAGTACGCGAGGAATTTTGAAGAGTAACGTTAAAACTTCCCCCTTAATATCCCAGAATTCCCTTTTAAGTATAGAAAACAAAATGCTTATCTATACAATCATTATGCATCCCATAATTTCCTGTGCTTGTCCAGTTTGGGGATACGCCGCCAATAGTGACATTAAAATATTAGAAACTATTCAAAAATTTTTTATTCGTATGATCGTCCAAGTCACCAGATACATGCGCAATGATGACATATGAAAAACATTAAAAATATCTAGCTTTATATCTCACATTCAAAAAATATCCATTATCGTCTTTAATTCTCTCCCTCAAACTGAAAATGCCAATACAGTAGAACGTCCTTTATCCGAACGTTTATTATCCGGAGCGTCAAATAACCAAACCAATACGTTTCCAACAGTGCAATGCTTAACAGTTGTTTCGTGTGAGGCTAAAATTGACAGGAAATCCCCAAGGTCAGGGATATTTGGGGAATTTCAGTTGTGTGATCTGGTAAACACCAGCGCGGAATATTAGGTCAGTTTGTTTCCAAGTGAGGGAGTGTATACGTGCTTTTTTGTTGAGTTTTGTCGATGGAGTAACCTGGATGGCATGCAGATGACTGTGGATTTCAAATGCTAAATAATGACGAGATTGTGACTTCCGTGCAAGAAGAATCCGACCATGTCGACGATGAAACGAATGAACACGAGGACAAAAACAACGAAAGTTGCAAAGGTCCATCAAATGCTGACGCGTTTCTGTGTTAGAGACAGCTATGGAGTGGTACGAACAACAATCAGAGTGTTGTCCTACTCAACTACTGCTGCTGAAGAGAATCAGAGACCTTGCAGTGAAAAAACGAAGGTGTACAATGGTACAGCGAAAAATAAGTGATAATTTTTCTCAATCAAGGTAAAATTGCAACATTTTGCACCTATTTTGCTTTTTCTTCAAACACGTTTCCCGCATGTGATGATTTTCAATATTTGTATAGTGTCCAGTATCACATACTGCATGGATCGCAATCGGTTTTCGGTTTTCCGAACGGTGTCCGGTCCCAATTGATTCGGATAAACGACGTCTACTGTATGCTGAATCTTCAAAATTATGATGCTACTATTAAATCCAAAAGACCAAGAAGAATTCTTCTTGATTCCTACAATCCACTTTAAAGTTAATTCTCTCGCAATAATTTTTATTATTCAACAATAGAACAGTTTTTAAATTTTATATAATTCATATTTTTCTTTAATTTCTCTCTTAAATTTTCTTATCCCACTGGGCAAGATTCCCTCATAGTCTAAAATGTAACTTTATGCAATTCCTCGGCAGCCAAGGAGAACCATTATCTTCACCATCCATCCACCAATCAGAGAGCAGCCTCTAAGCTTTCACTCATGCCAAAATTGTACTACCAAGATCTCAAGTATGAACTTTTAGGCATCCCCCCCCTCCCGGATCGACTTAGATCAACTAATCGCTGTTGAGCCGATCGCATAAAGAGAAAACTCAACATTCGTTGCTTCAACATCAAAGACTGTAGGTTATGTGATTGAGGACAGCGCTGCAGTCCAGAAGCCCAAAGCTTTTCTTGTATTAACCAGAGTGTCTCCATGTCGCACAGGTATACATTTTCAAACATCCACGGCTTTTCCGGGATTCGAATCCACGCCCTACAACACAGCAATCAGCGCCACTAACCACCATAACTTCTGGACCGCTATGTGAAATTGTAACCACCATAATTAGAGAAAGGGTATTTGTTTCGACAAGTCAATGCTGCAAGGTTAATCAAAGATTTGATTAAATCGCACAATAGATTTTAAATAGAACCACGATTGAGCAGCAAAACATCGTGGTCTATTCACAATTTAACGCGAAGGTCATCGCCAATTATCATCAGAAAACAAAAACATCTCAGACTGTCTACGAATAAAAAAGCAAAAGAGGTCCCGATCCAACAAAAGAGTTCTTCAGAGATAAGAAACCAGAGATAATCAGGAGTAAGGAGGTCTAGGCAACCTACCGTGAACTCCATTTAAGACCCAATTAGGATCCATTTCAACCTTAATCGTTCAACTCACTTTTTTTAGATATGCCAATTAAAAACCGATTATGTATAAGGGTACAGAAGATAATGCGTAGAATTAAGTTATCAGTCTCTGAAGTATAGAATATGAATAGAAACATTATAATTATCAATTTGCGAAACTTGGTATTGCAATGTTGATGAAAGATTTAAAACGGAGACAATTTTTTATTATACCAAAGAGTACATTTCTCTAAGTCTGCATGTCAAAACATAATTGATATATGCGGGTGCATAAATTAATTACAAAAAATTAAAGCATTCTGCTAAACATTAATCAGTTGTGAGACGCAAGAGGCATGTGATTATTATGTAATTTTCCTCATGTGCGCTCGATTCCTATGCTTGAAACAATCCTTTTAAATCTGTTCATCCTTCAATTATCTCAACAACTATAATTAAGCTTCTTGCTTCAATGTTTCTCTCCATTGTCACGCAATAGTTAAGCATTTTTTTGCATGCGGTTTTCCCAATTTACCTGTTACAATGAAATATAAGATTTCAACCAAACCGTAAAGAATTTTGAGCGCAATTTAATGTGTGTTTCTGTGATGAAATTAAATGTACTATTAATAACAATTCAAGATGAGAAATACGGCGGTAAGATTTACTTTCTTGTTTGTTTCAATATAACCGATTCGTTTATATATTGGATATGGAAAAGTATAGAAAATGAAACAATTATTTTCCTTAGTTCTACAGTATAACTCATAGTAACAACTTTCATCTTCCTTTAAATTCGATACCATACCTGATTTGACGCTTTAAAAAGGCCAGAAAACAAAATTAAAAGATAGTTTTGTTTTTAAAAGGGTGCGACCTTCTCAAATTTTAAGTGAAACTTTAGGGAGAAAGAGCTTATAAAAAGCCTTTTAGTCGGTAAATATAAAAACAATAATAAAAAGTAGTTTTTTACACCTTAATAAAAATTAACCTTTAAAACATACAAAATATAAAAGGTTTGAAGCACAAATCCAAAAGACAGGATAAGTAACTGTATCACAGAATGTTTCTGTAATAATCACCAATACAAATTAATTTTGGAAGAAATTTTTGCTTAGGATTTTCCTTCTAATTCCTTTTTTCTATGAAATGTATTTAATTTAATAGAATGCTATCAAGATTCATAAAAACTTTGCAGCGGTGCAGATGGATGCTAATCTTCTCAGATGAAATCAACGAACTCTATAAATGTAATACAACAAGTGTACATTATGCATGTATTTTTCAAAGTTAATTTATAAGAGTATGGTCATATCACTAAAAAAGAGTTCATGAAAGAACGTGAAGTCACCTGTTACATTTTAACTGTAGCATATTTTAAGCTTAAATTATGAAAACACAGTTACAAATAAATAATTATCGAATATTAATAAGCTTCAGCTTGTCATCAAATTAGCAAACGAAAAAAACTGTCTTATTCATCACAATTTTCAAGCATAACGCAAGAACGTTCAAGCAACTTTCACACTCGTTCAAGCAGCATAAATCAGATTCAGTTTGCTAAATAATGAACGAGCTAAAATGACCTTTAAAAAGAAAAACAACAATAATCTATTTGAAAGAAGCTATTTGAAATTTTTTTAAAAAAAAAGCAATTGGTAATAGGAATGGATATCAAATGGAGCAAGAGAACTGACCTTCTGTGCGAGTAGGCACTTAAACTCGGAGTTTAGACAGAATGCGTCGGTCAATTGGAAGTCCGTGCACGAGCTGTCCGGCAGAAAGGATGGATCCAATGTCCAGAAGGAGGTCGAGCCCCAGCCCGGCAGGTCCGACATCGGTCGAGGCCGGCGCATAGACGCAGTTAGAGCCCGAACACACTTCTAACACTCGAAGCAAGCACATTCGCGAGCCAGACCGCGCGGGGAAAAATATGCTACAAAACAGAAAAACAACAACAGGAGATTCGGCTGCAGGCTATGCAGAGAAATCCCCGCTATTCTTCTCACCCGCACTATTCGTTTTCTTCCTCTTCGCTGGAATATTCCTCGAAATGCCGAACGCGCGAAGTTGACGAGCGCACCTCAATTCCGAAAGCATATTTGGGAATATTTTGTGGAATTCCGGGCAACCGGATCTTGTCTGTCGGCCCGAGGCAAAAGCAAGGGGATAATAGACCGGGTGAAAAAGAAAAGGCTTGGTTGAGCATTCGAGAAAAACGAAATGGAACGAACGCTTCACTTCTCGCTCATCTTCGAATGAAAAAAAGAATGAATTTGGGTTTTTAAAATGATCTTAAGATTGTTGCAAAAAAGAAAATACGCTTGACAAAAAGCAAAGTGGACGTAAGTAACCTTTTTTCCCCTCGTGAGAATGTTTTTAAAAATCGGATTAAAACTGCTAAAGCTAAATGCATCTTTTAACTGTATTTTAATGCCGTTGCAAGATAAGCAAGGACAGAATGTGTTTGATATGAAACAATAAAATATTTTCTAAAGGATTACCAAGTTTTTTTTTTTTTAAAAATCGGTTAGAACAATAAAATTTTTTACACGATCATTATTAATCTAAAGACCAATTTCGCAAATCAAAGAAAGAGAATTAAAAATAAAAACATTTTAAATTTCTACAGAATTTAAATTTAAATAAAACCTTGCAAGAGAAGAAAAAAGCCTGAAAAATAAATTCCCCGAAGAAGCCAAATAAACACATCTTCCATGCTGTAATTATGTTGAACGTGATTTGTGCACCGATTATAGCGTTACAACATAACAAAACAGCGTTCTTTCAATGTGTAACCATGCCTCAATTTTGTGCCAATTGGAAATTTAATTTTATACTTTTTACAAACTTCATGAATAAATATACTGTAGAACGTCATTTATCCGAATCAATTGGGACCGGACACCATTCGGATACGCAATTGTTCGGATAACCGAAAACCAAATGTGATCCACGCAATATATAAAACCGCACACTATACGAATATTGAAAATCATCACAAGCGGGAGACGTGCTTGAAAAAATAAAGCAAAATAGGTGCAAAATGTTGCAATTTTACCTTTATTGTGGAAAATAATCACTTATTTTTCGATGTACCATTGTATAACTTCGTTTTTTTCTACTGCAAGGTCTCTGATTTTCTTGATTAGCAGTAGTTGAGTAGGTCAGCATTCTGATTGCTGGAAAATACATCACACTGAAGTCGTCATCAATTGCATTGAGAATTTCGACAGATGGGTGACAGGGAGCATTATCGAGAATCATTAAAACTTTGCCTGTTTTCCCATCATGTTCACGAAGTTTCTTGACTTTGGGAATGAAGTCCTTTTCCTAATATTCCGCGAAAATATATACCAAATCCACAACTGAGATTCCCAAAATATCTCTCGCCTTGGGTTTTCCCGTCACTTTTAGCCTCACGCGAAACAAATGTTGACCATTGCACTGCTCGAAAACGTATCCGGACTTTGGTTCGGATAAACGACATTCTACTGTAATGCAAAAAGTTCACTGAACCTCTCTTCCTCATTCTCAAGAAAAAAAAGAGCGAGATTTTAACTCACTAGTTAGGAATAATTACTTGAAGAATTCCTTTTTCTATTTCGTAAGCATTAATTTATTTAATAAAAAAAATTCCATTCCTACATTAATTTTTCTCATAACTCATACAAAAAAAAAAAACAGCTATTAAGGTTGCCGAGAAGTAAATGTGTATTTCAGATTTTTTAGTTTACTGGCTTTCCATAAGGATTAAACACGCTAGCAATCAAAAACTAAATTGAATTTTTAAAAGTTTGTGGCTTGAAATTTTCATAATCTTCGGCAGTGTTCATGTTTATCGATTGCTTATTGACGCCGCATTCCGAAGAAACACTACGGTTGTTGGCGACGGACCTCGTAATTTTGAGCCACAGTTAAATAAAAAGACGAGGATAATACCTAAGCTGCCCCCCCCCCTTTTCAAATTTCCGCACCAAGCCAAAGAAAGGATTTTAAGCTCGATTGCTTTAACATGCATCAGCCCTTCTACAAGGAGAGTCTTCAGTGAGACCAGGACTCGGAACTCATGACACACCGGCCACGAGTTCGAAACCATAACCACTAGGCTACCGACCCGCCACTCTTGGGGTAGAAAATGAATCGTAAATATATTTGAATTGATTGCAATTAAACGTCCCCTTTCATTGTTGACAATGAATTACATTGCTTTAGCTGAATTCGACGTCATTTCAGCACAATCCAAAAGGTTACTGGCAGTAGTACTCTCGATATTCTTGAAAATTTTACATTAATCTGAAGTGCAGCATTTCCAGAGGACAGAATCCGGTACCTTTGGTTCCGTAAGGGCATAACATACCATAAAACCAAAATTATCACTTTACTCCGTTGGCTGTTACTGGCTTATATAGATACCACCGTTACACACTCCCCCTCCAATGAGTCGGTGAATTGGCGAACGAACGACATAGTTGTTACGACGAGCGTTGCTGCTGTTGCTTCATGTGTGTCTAATGGCTATGATTGTTGCGTCAAGTGGATCTGACGGCTTTGTTTTGCTGCGTCAAGTGGATCTAACGGTTTTTGATTGCGCTTGCGGCCGGTAGATGGCACCACGACAGCTGTGCGAAGGTTGCGTTTTTCTTAGTTCAGCAACAAGGTTACCAATGAGGAGGATAGAACTGAGGACATTTGGATTCGTAAGCACGTAATATACCACTAGACCAAAATGATCACTTCAGTGCGGAGGTTGGGTTGCTGGCTTATATAGATACCACCGTTACAAATACAAATAAAAGGTATGCGATGCTCCATAGTTTGGGCAAATTAATTGTCATACAAATACAAACTAATAAGCCATTGGTAGTCTGGAACTGCTAATTCAAGTATATGGAAGAGAAGAAGCATATTTTTTCATTATCTACCAAACAAAACTATCCATCATTACTCAGTAGGGATAATTATCGGAAGAATTTACATCTTTACTGATTAAAATATCCTGAAGTGACATAAGAAAGTTTACGGTTTTTAACAGGAATTGCAGGTTTTATTTAACTCACATTATTATTATTATTTGTAATTACTGGGAGAAGTCGCTATCGAATGCAAACAACTCACCTTCTGGTTGAGGTCGAGGACGTCGTCTTCGATCGACATGGGGACATCCATAGGATACATCTCGTCGGAACTCTGGGAGTTTCTGCGACTGCCATTGCGGTGCAGCTGACTATACACAGGGGAAAGAGAAACACAAATTAATACTTTTATTCTCCATAAAACAAAAGACAAAGGTTGAAAAAAGACAAAACTTGACAACGCTAAGTTTTATTTCAATAATCTTTTTCATTTACGAGCATTAATACGTAACCAGTTCTAATGTATCACAGTGAAGATATTTTTCAAGGCCCTTGAGTTTGGAGGACTGCAATTTGTGTGTGTGTGTGATAATGACCACAGAGATCGTGATTTATTTTTTCTTCATCTTTTACAAGTATATTTAAGAAGCATAATAGCGCTATACATAATGCGACAAAATCATAAAATAGTTATATAATCAAAATAATCTACATCGTGTAACTCCAAAACTTTTAATTAAGGATAAAAATATTCTGCACAAAATGCATAATAACACAGAATTAAAAAGGAATATTTTTTCTATAATTTCTATATTCTTCTTCATTATTTAAAATATATAACGACAATTGAAAATATAGATCCAGAATAATTAGCATATTGGGAAATTTTGATTGGAAAATTGGTTTTCGTTAAATTATGATAGATACAATATATTTGAGGTCTATAGCTTCAAGGAATATTTAAATCTAAACACATACTTGCGTTAAAAAATAATAAATACCTTTAAAAATAATTTGATATTTGTAAAGAGATGTTTAATAAAGCAATTTCCTAAAAGTCTAAAAACAAAAATAAAATAAATTACTATTTACAGTTAGATCATGGAATTCGCAGCTACTTGCAAACGATGAATGCAAATTCCGTAATTAAAATTTGATAGAGAAAGACGGGAAATAAAAGAAGTTGAATTCTTTAAATCAAGAATAATTCAATTTTTAAAAAATTGTGTGTGGATGATACTATACAGTTAAATCTTCTTTTGTGCGGTCGATAGGAACCGCATAAAAAAAACGCACAAAAAATATTCGAAAATTTCATAAATTCTTACATATAACACAATACTACTGTGGAAATACTACAGAAGTTTTTTTTTATGCGGTGGAAAGGGACCGCATAAAAAAAAGTCTCACTTAGAAAATGCGCCAATTATTTACGAAATTTATGAGAAAGTACTTCTATAACAAAATAAATAATTGAATTACACATGGAAACATTTAGTTTCTCATTGTATACATGGAGAAGTTTTCAAAATGCACATGAATAATTCACTGCTACTCATCGTAATTCAAAGCGCTCAACAACCTGTGATGAATAAGTTCAAAATCGCTTTCGTCACTTGAAGATACAATTTCAATTGATTTATTTTTTGGCACCATAAAGTAAGATATAAGTTTTTGTGACGAAGGTTTGTTGGTCAGCTGCTTGTAAATGTCACCATAACCTGATATGCATGATCGAAGCTCTTTTTGTGAAATTTCATACTCCTTTCGGAATTGGTATCTATTTTAAGAAGATGCTTTTTTAATTTGTTGGAAAGCTGTATCCCAGCACAAATTTTATCCGCTGTCAAAAAATCCGTCTTCATAATCTATCAAATTATTAATAATGTTACTGTCATTGAAAGTTTCGTCTTCAATTTAGCTCGGGCTGTTGGCGCGCTGAGAGAAAGTAACTGAACGTGCATTGTCGGGAGACTGTTTATAACAAATGAACAGAGCGTTTTGAAGTGTATATGTACATTACAGTGGCGTAACGTACACCCCCAACTCCTGCCTCGTGGGGGGGGGGGGGGGAGGGCTGACTAACACCAAGTTCGTATTTACCCAATGAACAAAATATTAAAGGCAAAGTCTAACTCTTTGCAGGGGGCCCCTAACATTTTTCGATCGCCACTGGTGCATTGATAGGAAACATTACAGTGGTGCCAAAGCCATTACAATTCATTTTCCGTGTAAAAAAGATCGCACAAGAATGAAATTGCATAAAAAAAGACTGCACAAAAACAGGTTCTACTGTATTTTAAGCTTTCATATCAAATAATAATAAAATCAACAATTTTCTATTTGATATCAAAATTATAATTGCCTTCTAATATTCATCCCTTAAATAACTTAAAAGCCATATTTAATCCAGCTTATTTATTCTCCCCTTTTCATATCAAATTCTCTTACTAAAGTTTTGAGAAAGTGATATCGATTTCAAATGCAATTATTGTAGTGTTTTTTAGAGCCATAACATGGATTATTATAACCAGGAAATTCTCGCTTGGCATTTAGTTTGGAGCGTTCCACCCGAATTCCGAGGAAGTTTTCCACATACAAGAAATTCATTTTTTAAATTAATTTTGGGAACTTTTAACTAATCTACTTGCAACCCAAAGGTCAGTTGTAGTAAGTAGCGATCACTGAATCTCATTCAATTGAATCAATTTTCAGCACTATTTTGATTGATTCTGGGAGTCTTTATGTCACAGGTCCTTTTTTACTCATTATACTTTACATCCATTATCATTTATTATGGTTAACGCTGAGGTCAAATGAAAGTCTTCGGTATAGAGACAAAAAACACCGGACAAAAAAAAATATATTGAATACTCCCCCCCCCCCCCCATAATTATGTTACTACATCAGCCCTATGTTTAAAGACAGCTTTAATTTTCTTAGGAATGTTATGAATGATTTAAAATAATATTTGTATAAAATTTAGCCCACTCCATAAATAAAGAGCCCTACAGTGAAGCTAAATATTCGATACCCCATTCGAACAAGTCTCAGTTTTTGTCAATGCCACTGAGGTCTGATAAACTGGCGGGTACTGTGGAATATGGAATATCATTCTCGTGTTCATCAAGTGATTTATTGATTGAATATTTACGTCACACTGTTAAGCTACTCGAAGGCTTTTGACGACGGACAACGTAATTTTGAACTATGGTCAAGTGACGAGAACGACACCCGAGCAGGCACCTTCTTCAAACTACCACACCAACGGGAGGATGTTTGAGCTCTCGAGAGATTTTACGAGCATCGGGCGGGTCTTCAGCGGTACTTGGCTCAAACTCACGACACGCCGGCCACGAGTCCGTTACCTTGGCCATTAGGCAACCGCGGCCTCTCGTGTTCATCTAACCCGCTTTGTAGAATGTTAGCTCGATGAAGGTTACAGTTACTTCGAAACTGTGGCATCAAAATTTGTTTTTCGATCTTTTAAAAAAATAAAAATGTTTTGTCTAAAATGTTAAATAATCCACAGCATTCATGTGTGTGTGAGCTTTAATACCTAAGTTAAAGGCCCAATCACACACATACAAACAGCACAAAAAATCGACCCTCAAAGCCTATTTTCTTCCCCTTTCTACCATTTTAGATAAAAGTTTTTGAAAGCATTCTGGTTCAAAAACTTTATCTAGAACGACTGTCACCAGAACAAAAATAAAAACAAATTTTAAACTCATCAGACCATGTTATCAATAGTCCAATGACGATTCTTTTTCGTCCATCTTAAGCGACTTTTCTTTCAAATAGTTGTTAACCTGGGATGCACCCGAGGTACATGGATAAATATGTCCACCCCATGCCAGTACCGTAACGAAGAATATTAGGATACCTCCGTGCAAAGCAAGGTTTTGGACCCCAAGCCGGATATTACAAAGGACTGCAAAACCATAACATCAGGTCCCCCCCCCCGATGTGGGGGTGTACGTTACGCCACTTCTCCATGCAGTTATCGCCTGAGAATTCTTTCTGAAATGGATAGGCTAGGTCCAGTACTGTACATCTGAAGCACATTTCATTTCTTGACGAATTTGGTACCGATCAGTAGTCGCTGATCGTACCAAACTATCTTCGATCCCATTTGTCATGATTAATTTTCGTCCACAATTTCTCTGTCGAGATCGTTCTCTGTCAAGACTTTTTCCATTGTAAGCGTACACTGCTGACTCTAGTTGAGGATAACCCAACAAATTGTTTCTTTTGATAAATGTCCACGCTCTTGCCTAAAAATAATAGCACCCTTCTATCATTCTGTTACAACACATTTACGGCCAATAGTTTAACTTATGAACATCCATAAGTTTCTTTGTAACTGACGTAATGATTATTCACGAAACTTGTTTCTAAACTTGTAAAGCTTTCTCCACATCATTCCATACTTTTTTGTCCTGTGTGTTTATGAGTACCCCTGATCAGGGACGCCTGATAAAACTTGTTGAGGACCTGGGCCCCTACACATATGCAGGCCCCATCTATGAACCTTAAAAGTAGATAGTATATAGCATACTCTTCGTTAAATACTCGTACAAACAGTAACCCGAAACAAACAAAAAAAAAACATGCATGATTTACAATAGCACAAATAGGCTGGACTGTTTGAATTAATGGTGTATGGTGGTAGACCTCAGCCTATATATGGACGACAATCATCACATAAACATACAGATTTGCCACTGTTGCCAGTTGACCTATCGTCCAAAATTCCCAGTTCTTTGGAGAATACAACCGGAAATAACATCTGACCGGTAAAACTATTCGAATCGTGATTTTATTAAGACACAGCCGAGAACGAGACGAGCCCCCCCCCCTCTGAGGCCAAGGCCCTGGGCCCAGTTGGCCCTTAAGATGTCATTGCCCCTGCTCTAAACCATCATAGCTCATTTCCGTTTTGCCATTTCAACACGATGCAGTTTTCTCACGCATCTACTCAGCAAATTCTCGGTAAGATTATGCTATCGGACTTTTATATAAGCACAAAGAAAATATGATTGAAACTTACCTGGCTAAAGCACTGGAGGAGAGTCTCTTGGAACTAAGGATAAAAAAAAGAAAAGAAAATATTTTTAAAATCAGCGAAGCAAATACATAAATAACTACATCTTCCAAAGAAAATACGATAAAAATATCATAGCTGGTTATTTTAACTAACTTTTTAATTGGTAAGAATTTAATGATCCTTTAAAATGATCACAGAAAGTAGGTTTTGTAGATTAGGTAGCTCACATAAAAGAGGACACACAAAAATTCAAAAATTAAACACAGTTTTAAACAATTAAAAGTTTCAAACGTTAAAAAAGCTAACTATTGATTGTTCCTTTGTCGTAAAAATTGCGTAAACAGTATGTTACGAATGGAAGAAGTTTTGCTTGCTTGCTCGTGCGAAAAATAGTTATGATCGTCTACAGAGAAAAAAAGATAGCTCATTGCGCAATATTATTTCTTCTATTGTTTTGATAATACTATTTACTCTTAAGTTATTTCGATCAAGACTAGGTTATAAAGAATAGTTTGAAAATTTTTAGCTATAAATAACAAGCAGTTCAATAATTCAAGCTTTACCTAGCAGTCATAATGTTGGAGAAGCAGTTTTGCTAAAAGAGAACATCCAAGAGGCTATAACATTTTCTGTTGCAGTCACAAAGAAGTGTAGGAAGTGGCTCAACAACTGACCCAACGCAAGCAGAAAAGGAGGAAATGAGAAAAGTAAATAAAAGACAAGCGTGTGTGTCAATAAACATCCAAAACGCCCCCGCTTTTTTAATCTATAGGTAGAATAGGTAAATGAAAAATGAGCGATTCATAAAAAATGTTTTAAAGAAAGATAATGGATACGGAATATTACAGAAATAATGATTGCTTGATTGTGAACAGAATTTAAAATTATTCACTGTGTTTCAGTTTTTTTTTTATTATTTCTGAATTTAAATCTAATTAATTGTCACGTGACTTAACTTGCATTCATTTCATCTGTTTACTTGAATAGAACGCTATTCAAATTTCGCAACAAAACTTTTTCTGCCTGCATTGGCTATACATTCAAGTATCTGGCAACAGTTTTTGTGCCTGTATTCGCTAAATATGTTATTCGAATCTGGAATAAAGACAGAAACGTTGAAATTCAATTATTGTTCTTATGGAACTAAATTGTTTTGTAGAACAATTATATAGTTTTTGTGTTTTGTTCATACCGGTATTTTAGATTTGGGAGAAATCACGAAGATTAAATAATAATCAAACTCAAGTGAGACATATTTGATTTGAAATTGTGTGTGTGTGTGTGTATTATATATGAAAACAAATTATCTACTTAAAGTACAGACATTTATGCATACAGCTCCAGCATAAAAAGGTAGATTCCGAAGTCTGTATGCACGATTCTGCATTAATTAGACAAGATTTAAGAAAAAACAGTGATTAATCATATTTATCCACTAAATCAGGCGTTTAAAAATGTTCCGGAATTTAATCTATCGAATCTTGGATTCGCCCCATCGATTAGTAAAGGTGAAGGAAATTATGTCACACACACACAAAAAATATTCTCGTAACTGGGAAAGCTTTAAAACGGTGAGCGATGCAATTTTTTAAAAATAAAACCTATTTTTAGCACGTGTAACAATGTTCGTGTTTTAATGCTTTTTTAAAAAAGAAAAGTTCACCAAACGCGTGAGGCAGTTATAA